>VZUA01082556.1:18661-28825 GCA_013401035.1 Horornis vulcanius
AATAGGGTACCCAAAGATGTTCCAAAGCATGGAATTCTAATATCTAAAATAATACATACAAAACACATTTGAAAAGCTTGGTCTAACTAGGTCCATTTTTATGGTTTTAGCTACCTCTTACTGTATGGTTGAATGCCTTGTTATTTCTATGCAACATTACCTTCAGAAACACTCACAAAAACAAGGGCTGTTACAAAAATCTGACCAATTTTTTTCCTTCTCTTTTAAATGATGCCTCCCTCCATTTATTTCATTAGCTGCCTTCTCCTATCAAATGGCACTGGCTATTGCAAGTGTGCAGCTGGGTTTGAGGGGAACGGGACATTCTGCACAGGCAAGTGAACTTTGTTTCTTCCCTTTTGAAAATTAAAAAAAAAAAAGAAACCAAAGAAGAATGCTTGAAGTACTCTCTGGTCACAGTAGAAGTGGTGAGAGATGAGCACTTCCCTATGCACCAGTTAAAAACCAGAAATTGTTGCCAGTTCCCTCAAAACAAATAGCAGCCCAACAGGTGCGGATTCATAGCAAACAAAGGGCTCCAGATCTCCAAGTTGTGAGGCATTGTGCTGAGGGAGACCAGAGAAAATGGAACATGCTGTGCACAACCCCAGCCCCATTGTTTGCAGAGTAATGAAACCTGGTTTGTGACTTTTACTCCCTTTCCCAACAAAGCCCAGCAAAGAGAGGCCAATTCAGGGTAAAATAGCACTTCCAGCTATTGGAAGCCATGTGGCTCTACCATTTCCTCAGCTTTCTAAACTTGCTCAAATTTCTGGTGTGGTAAAATCTATTTCTTTAGACAAGAGAGATTTAAAAGAACCTCAGAAAGGAATAATAGTACCTTATGCTAAATGTTCCTCCAAAAATCTGGGTTATCCAAAACAGACTGCTTCCAGCTACAGTAATCAGAAATAATTATATTTTTTCTTCATTCTTAACTGATAAAAATACTAATGTTTTTCAGAACAGAAGCCCATTTTTCTACTTGCAATGGCTGGCAGGGTCCTAATCCCAGATTCTGCCACTCTTACTCTGCCTGTTTTCATTTTCTCTTCTGGCACAAGACAGCCAATTCCATTTTTATCTGGGGGGCAATTCCCTCTTCCTATGTGTAGGAAGAGCTGGGTGACACAGGTCACCCATAGTGACTCTGCGCTTACCCTTACTCCCACATACAAGAAAAACTAGTTGCAGAAAAAAATCAACTCCATGGTCTGAAATTGCTGAAACAGCAATTTTGGGTCATTTTAAGCAAAAATTAAAGCAATTTTCAGGTTGATTTGGGTCACACTGAAGATCAGACAAGGCTCCCTTCCTGCTCTCAATTTGTGAGCATCCAGCTCATCCAGAGTTGGAGAAACAGTGTGAGCATCCATCTGAACAAGAACCAGGACTCTCTGTCACAGGAGGACTAGGTGGTATTATACTCTAGACCTCCTGCAAGAGAAGTGATATGATCTGTCTGCAGAAAATGTCAGTTGCAGGGAACACTTAAATGGCTATTTAAACTTGAGATGAACACAAACATCCCTTTTTTGGTGTTTTGTTGAAACGGGCAGAATTGGAGCACAGACAGTTACTGGAAGTCAGTCCTGGAGGAATTCTAACATTCCAGACTAAAAACATCATTTCAGCTTTCCCTCTTGAAACAATAAAAGGTATTAAATGACTGGTTCTAATGAAGTCTGTGGCCTCCTAATTCAGAAAGACTATGTTCTGAAAATATTAGTAAATCCCTTCAAAAGACAAAGACAAATTATCATGAGAAGCAAGAAGCCAGTCCAGCACATTGGTTTAATCTCTGCTGTTGTCCCTGTTCAGCTATTGATGCTTGTGAGAGCAGCAATGGGGGCTGTTCCTCCAAGGCAGAGTGCAGGAGAACAACACCGGGAAACAGAGCCTGTGTCTGCCTTGCCGGGTACACCGGAGATGGGATCGTCTGCATTGGTAAGCACACGCCCTGCCTCGTGAATCACACACAGCAAATCACAGGAGCAAGGTTTCCTCTAGGGGGATGATCTTCCTTCCACTCTGACCCAGAAGTGCAGTTTGCTGATACTATATCCCCTGATGCCAAAGACGTCTTTTCCTGCCACACAGCTGGTACTACTCAGCAAACCATGCACCTGCTGCAGCATGGTGTGACACCAAACCTTATCAAACAACATCTACCTCTAGCAAGGATAACCCCATCTCCAGCAGCTTGATAGACACACACTCCTCTGGCCATCACAGACTTTTAGATACTGCACCACACCTCCCCAGGTTTGGGTTTCAGTTGCTTTAGCCTCCACCAACACAACCGAAGACCTAGACTGAGATACTGAGTAACCAAGGGAATTAATTTTGTCATAAATACGCATTCCTAGTATGCTTTGCCTAAAATTCATTCTCCTTGGATTTTCAGAATTACTCTCTCTTTATTACACTGTTTCTGTTTTATAAAGAAATCAACCCTTGTCTGGTGAACAATGGTGGATGTGATAGAAATGCAGAATGCACACAGACTGGACCCAATCAAGTGAGTACTTTGTTAGTGAAGAAAAATAGGCCTAGTTAAGTGTTTATTGTTGGGTAAAGAAAGATTTCCCCATGTCAATTTTGGTTTTAAGCAGAAAACTGAATTTCATAATGATTCTGAAAACATATGCTTTCCTCAAAAAGGCATTTGAGGGGGAGTGCAGACAAACATGCAAAAGATCTGTTTTAGTGAAAGAAATCCAAAACTCCAGAGGAAAGCAGTGTTTTGCTATTTCAAGTGGTTGTTTTTCTCCTTTGGGAGGTTTTGATGTGAAAAGCTGTAAGTTTCAAAGTATTGCTAGATGATGTTTCTTTTATTGTTATAGAACCTGCCCATGCAAAAAACATTCCATTTTAGACTAGCCCATCTCCCTGCACAGTTCAAATGTATCCACAAGGAAAAAAAACAGCCTAAACCATAGCTCTTGCATAGGGGTTACAACATTCCAGCATCCACTCGCTCCACTGCTGATCTCGAGAAGTTGTAGCTACAACCTCTTTATTTATTCTTCCTTACCTGTGAGAATGTAATTAACATCAGAGTAATAACAACCTCCATTATAAAACCCCAGCACTGCAAAGGGAAATTTATAGGATGAAATGCATCTGCTTTCTCTAGGGTTCTCACTCATCCAGGAGGTACATAAGCACTGCTTTTAGACTACCTCCCAGTTGTATTTCTGCTGCAGAAACCTCACTGAATTTTCAGATTCCTATATATTAAATGTAAATTCGAATTTGAGAACCATTAAGCAGTGAATCAGAGAATATAATTCATTTCTTTAAAATTATTTTTCATCTTCATGATAACTGCAAATGCAAAATAAAGTAACCAGGACAAAGTGTCAGATGCATTTCCACTACATGGGAAGTTGCCAGGTTTGTTTTGAAGGTACTATTCATCACTTAAAAGAAAGCAGGGGGATGAGAAAGGGAATATCAACCAATGCCAAAAACATTAGGGAAACAAATTAGGGATTTAGCCTGCTTTGTCAGCAAGACAATAATGTGCAGATGTCAGAGGGGTCATTTCAAATGAGCAGGACAGCAGAGATGAATAGGCAGGGAAGAGACAGATAGAGCCTAATGAAAATTATTACTCCCCAGTCTCAGCCTATGGTTACTCATACTGGCCAGGAAACTTCTCTGGGAAACATAATGTACTTTTAGCTCAATAAACTGCACATCATACCACAGAGAAACTATCTGAAAAAAGCAAACTGTATACTCGTGTGCTGAGAAGAAATTCAACTATTTTTCAATGTTTATTTTCTGATTTGTAGGCAGTATGCAATTGCCTGAAGGGATATTCTGGAGATGGCAAAACCTGCACATATATCAGCCTGTGTACACAAGTGAGTATCCATTTAAGGAGACAATTTCAGGTCTCATTATAATCATTACAATTCTAGGGGTTGTATGCATTCTAAACTAATTTAGGTGTGCTAAGGATCAATTTACATTAACTTGGCTAATCTTTAAATATTCTTGGTTCAGTACATGCTTTAGTGATGTCACTATGAGAGAAACTAAATATGCAGGAAGGGCTTTTCCTCAACCACTGCCTGGACATAACATAAGTGAGGGCCTGGACTCATCATTGAGTCTTAAATGACTCACTTTAAATCTAATCCAGAGAAACAGACCCTGGTCTGTACTGCTAAAACCTAAGTCAGCAAATTATTTGTTGTATAGAGTTCCTATAAAAAGCAAAATAAACCCCATTTTCTTCCACAACACCCAGCCCAGGACATCTCATGGCACTACCCATTCTGTCCCTCACTTGTCACTGCAGGCTGAGATTTAGCCACATTTGTTTAGTACAAGCTGGCTCACACACTGCAAGCCACATATTGGCAATCAGTGTGGTTCTCTGCACCAGCTGTACTACTCTGCCTCTTGGCAAGCTGCAGCAGGGATATATCCACTCTCCCACGTACATTAATCCTCTGTGCTCTGAGCACAGTAACAATAATTCTCACCCTCCCAGCCTGGCCTCTCAACTGGCTTTCTCTGACCTTGAAATGTTGCAGAGATGAAAGAGCAAGGGCAAAAACAGAAGGGGAGTTCAAAGTTATGAGCCACTGTTCCCTCTGATTTTGTATTCTCTTGCTTTTTCCTATGCTGCATTCCAGCAGCTCTGCTTCCACTTGGCTAGTTACACCAGGCTAATTATATATTAAAAAGTAAAGATCATCTTGAGGAGCATCAATGTCATACCAGAGGCTAACCCAGCTCCACAATGATCAAAACTCTGCGCAGCAAAGC
This sequence comes from Horornis vulcanius, assembly GCA_013401035.1. Classification (NCBI taxonomy): domain Eukaryota; kingdom Metazoa; phylum Chordata; class Aves; order Passeriformes; family Scotocercidae; genus Horornis; species Horornis vulcanius. The sequence continues at coordinate 23,450 of VZUA01082556.1, forward strand.
TTCACAGGTAGCCAAGACTGCCAACAGCCTGCCTAAGCCAAGCCAAATGCACAGCAAACCCACCCAAAGCCACTGCTTACAGCCAGGTGTCTCTCTGACCTGCCAAGTCAGGCCCACTGGTAGCTCCCAAAGGAGCTTCTGCTCCCTTTCATTGCCCATGGGAAAGGATCCCTGAGATGATCAGGGAAAAACAGAAAGGACACAACGAAACGAGTACAACGAGAGCAAGCAAGAAAGCTTCTCAATTTTCCCCAATTTGATTTCAAGCCCAGGATAAAAACTTATTTGCAAGCCAAGGCGGTAACAGGGGAGAACCTACTTGTGACTGAGCAGAGCTCTTGAGCCCCGCTCAGCAGCTCCTGAGTGAGGAACATCCTGGTTTAGTACAGGGAGCTTTCTGGAGGCAGGCAGCTGGGTGAGATGCATCCACTGCTCCAAGCCCAAAGTTGCGCAGACAGGAGATGTTTTAGAGAAAAGGACAAGGCAAACCCCTGTTACAACTGACCTGGACTAATGCTCCTCCATAAATTCAGGCTCCTGGCACCATCCCAATGATTTACAGTGTGTAAATAGTTCCCCTTAAAGTACGTCAGTGCTGCATTGGCAGAGAAACTAAGACTGATCCCTAAGATGCAGAGTGAGACTTGCATGCAAATATTTTGCATCCTTACAGCATCATGGAGTAAATATACAAGGAGGGAATCAAAACTACATCCTCTGCATTAAAGGAGATTTATTTCTTACAAACCCTAAGTGCTCTTTAGTATTTGGAAGAAAATATATGCCATCAGATGTTCCACCAAGGTGTGGTTTCAAAAAGATCTTGTGATTAAACCTTTCTAAATTATACAAATTGGGGGGGAGGGGGAAGGGAAGGGCTGAATTGGAATTGTTTCATACACTTGGCAATGAAGGAATTATATATTTTAAACTTTGCTCTTACAAGAATAATGGAGGCTGCAGTGAATTTGCCATCTGTAATGACACTGAGCTGGCTGAAAGGACCTGTACCTGCAAACCTAACTACATTGGGGATGGATTTACGTGCCGAGGCAACATCTTCCAGGTAAAGTGCTTCATATGTTTGCTGTCATCTATTTTTCTTCACATAGTTACTTAATACAATGGTTGAAACACACCGTTTTTTTCTTGGACAAAGTTGTATCCCAGAATTTGAAGTTATCCCAATCCAAGAAACCAGGAATAGGATCAGGTTGCAAGATAACCTTAACTGCCAAAGCAAACAAAAACCCTTAATGGACAATCATTATGACTGTAGTATTAGGGAGTTATGGGTTTCAAAGAAGCCTGCTGTTTGGCAGAGTAAGGTAAGAGCAGAAGCAATACAGATATGCAGCACTTACTCCAAACCAGAAGTTCCCTTTCTTGTCCGAGTGCTGCATTTGTTTACACTCCACAGATGTTGCCTCATATTTGCAGCATTGTTACAAAGTCTTGTTCTTAATTGCAGGAACTTCTCAGGAACTCCAACACATCTAGGTTTTATTTTCACTTAGAGGTAAGAAAAGGTTGAGTGGTTGGGGCTTGTTGGGGTTTTCCTGGGGGAGGTTCTCCTCCCTTCTTTTTCTCCAAGAGTGTAGAGAAGAGAAGCAGACAAGAATCTGGTATGTAGCAACTTCCTTCAGTGTAATTGGGACTGGATTTGGATTATCAGTCACTAATACCTGAGATGCCCAAATGTAAACTATTAACTGTCACTAAAACAGTATTAATGATCAAGACCAAGGTCCCAGGGAAAGGTAAGACCTCCAGACTGGGCATAAAACTGAAGTTTTCACCTGTTCACAGTCTGAGATCTGCCAGCACATCTCTTGTGAATTCTGAAGCAAGAATATACCACTCATTTACTACCCCTTCTTCATCTCCAAATGGCAATATTCTCAGTTGGCTCCCTGAAACATCACAGGGTGCTTTGTGTCTTGCAAGACAGCCAGTGTGCAGCCAGCTCTCACTGATTTTTGGAGACTGGCAACAGCAATTCTGTTTACCAGAAACCTCAGGGCAGCACAGACCTGTATACTGGTCTGCTCACCTAAAGAGCTATAACCCAGTTTCAATTTTGCTACCATGGTAGACATATGGCTTCCTCTTGCTTTTAGAGAGCTCTCAATTTAGCTTATCAGTGGTCATTGCAAAGTGCCTGCAATAGCCCAGGTCCATTTATACTCCTAAGAGTAATTAATTTAATTCCCTCATGTCCTGTTTGNTTGTTTTTGCAGAGGAGATCAAGACATGGCTATAAGACAAAATTTTCTATTTAATATCTGTGAGCAAAGGTGTCAGACAAGGCTAGGAGTCAAAGTCCACATGAGGAATTTCTCTCACCCTTGTGTTGCAGGGAAGGGAACTCAACATGTGGCAGCAATGGAGCTGCAGGCACCACCTTCCTCTCCACAGTGTAGCACCACATGCACTAACTCATTGCTGCTTTTTCCTCTTAAATTTGGCAGGCTTTGTCTATCAGAGATATCTCAGGCCCCGGCCCTTTCACCCTGTTTGTTCCTCACACAGACATACTGAACAGTGACCCACGAGTAAGTAAAAGGGCTCAGTAAAAATGAGCTTTCTGCTTCAGATGCCTTGCTCAGCCCCTTCCCAAGCCCTCCATTCCCCACTGCAGGTCAAGGACTGGATTGCCAAAGGAGTGATGGCTCAAGTGCTCCGGTACCACATGGTGGGTTGTGCCAACCTGTTGTACAAGGACCTGACAGCAATCACCAACATCACCTCTCTCCACGGTGACCTCATACACATCAGCTACTCCCAGGTAACCAAACATGGAGAGACAGGGAACAGAACAGTAAAACAGTCTACTCCCATTCACCTTTTTAAAAACTTCAATGGTTCCCTTTTCTCCTCTGATGCACAAAAATAAATAAATGACTTTCAAATATGATTGCCTGTTCAGCACTAATTCAGTATTCCAAGAGTGGAGTTCTACAAACCTTGCTTTGACACAACCTACTTTATCCTCAGACTATGGCTTTATGAGCATGAGGAGAGTTTGAAAAAGCAAAGGGTAATTTATTAAAGCTGAAAGTACTGCTGGCTGAAAAAAAAAAAAAAAAGGTGGTCTGGGCTCATTATGTCAAAGTAGTTCAACATCAGCCTCACTTTACCTCAAGGTTTCACAGAAAAAAATGTTTTTGTTGCATTTCCAGAATTCACTGGTCTTGAACAACAAAGCTGAAATTATACTCAGCGATGCTGTTGGTACAAATGGTGTGATCCATGTCATAAACCAAATTCTGGTCCCCTCCAATATGCAGGATTTCCCCCTCAAGAAGGTATGTGCAGCTAATCACCATTCCCAACCCAGGGGCTTTTCCACAGTTACTGTCAGATATATCAAATCATATAAGTCAACAAAAAAAAATTACAATAAAAAGACCTTATACAAACATTGTGTGACACTGCTGAATAAATTCAATATTATATTTCAAATTCACCAGAATTATGGATAAAGTAGGAACAGTATAAGAGGATTTTTGCAGAGGGCTTTTACAGCAGCTTTGATTTTATAACAAAGAGTTACTTACAGGGAAAAGCAAGCTCTTATCTGCTTTTTAAATACCCAAATTAAGTATTTCTTAGGGAAATTACTCACTTTTCTTTCTTTATAGGAAAGTCTTAAAATGGTTGCAGCTAAGCATGGGTACATTCTGTTCAGCTCTTTGCTAGAGGTAAGGACACGAGACTGGAGCCATTGGGCAAAGGTTGCAAACAACTTTTTTGAAAATAAAAGCACACACAGAGCACGTGGTATCACTGGCAGGATTTTGTTCAGGAGAACCAAAAGGCTCACAATACAGTACACAACAACCCTGCTCACCACCAGTCATACTCCCCCAGAGGTTGGGGGGTGTTACGCAGCCACATTTCCCTTCCCCACTCAGCTCTGTCCTAGTGCATATCAAGCTCAACTCACACATCTGGTTTTTAAAGTCAAGGTATTTGCAGGCTGCTGACCAAGCAGCCCACAGGGCACCACACCCCAGTTATACCTGACATTCACTGCTCAGGGCAGTGTCACTTTGGACAGAGCACTAATCCTCTGCCCCAATTTTTGCTGTGTTGCAGAAAAACAACCTGCTTGGTCTGATCAACGATCCCATTCACAAACCCGTCACGCTCTTCTGGCCCACAGACACGGCCATCCGGGGGCTGCCACAGGAGCAGCAGGACTTCCTCTTCAAGAAGTCCAACACCAACAAACTGGTGCAGTACCTCAAATTCCACATTGTCCGTGATGCTGCGGTAAGCCCTTGCATTTTGGGAGAACTGCCACCGCCAAAACATGCAAGCCCAGACACATGCATGTCCCCTTTTCTTTCCCAGGTGTTGGCTTACCAACTCCCCAGCTCTACCTCTCTGAAGACCCTGCAGGGCTCCAACCTCAGTGTGAGCTGTGGGGATAACGGGGAGATTGTAAGTGTTCACTCTGTTGGCACATTTATTCCTCATCCCTGCTGCAGGATCCGCTCCTGCAGACCACACGCTGCCTTTTCACAGCCCTCAGCAGGGTCAGTGGCACCAAAACTTCATTGTCATCACTGCTACATGCCAGGAGCCACACCAACAGAATCAGAAAACCATATGGTTTGCAGGACTTTTTGGAGCCATCATTTGCTCTGTTGTAAGGTGCTATTTGTTCAAAACAGCTCTCAGTCACCTTGAAACTGAAACACCAGCACACTTTAACTTCTATAACACCAGTGCAAAACCACTAAGATCAGGCTGGTTTTGAACCCCATGAATGCAGCATCTGCATGCAGACTCTAGGGTGCAAGCACTTCCAAGCTAAGGTTGCAGGCACACACATAGCCTGACAAACCAGAACAATGTCACATTTTTCTTTGCAAGTGTATCAGGTCATACCTGGCAAGCATCTAAATCTAAATATACATAAGAAAAACCTGTGAGCATAGGACTGGCATATTCTGTCCTCCTCAGAAAAGAAAGCTATCCTAGAATAGATTAGGTTGGAAGGAACCTTGAAGATCGTCTTGTTCCAACCCCCCTGTAATGAACAGTGACACCTTACACTAGATCAGGTTGCTCAAAATCCCATTCAACCCAGCTGTGAACACTTCCAAGGATGGGGCATCCACAACTCTCTGGGCAACTCCTTCCAGTGTCTCACCAACCTCACAGTAAAGAATTTCTTCCCAATATCCAATCTAAACCCACCTTCATTCTGTTTAAAGCCATTACCCCTTGTCTTATCATTATATGCCCTGGCTAAAAATCTCTCTTCAACTTTCACACCATCCCCACTTAGGGACTGGAAGGTGCTATAGGGTCTCCCTGAGGCCTTCTCTTCTCCCAGCTGAAGAGCCCCAACTCTCTCAGCCT
>VZUA01082566.1:16420-37423 GCA_013401035.1 Horornis vulcanius
CCCTTCTCTGGACACACTCCAACCCCTCCTTCCTGAACTGAGGGGCTCAGCATCACTGAGGCCACAGAGAGGCACTGGGTGCAAATAAAAAACAGTGAGGGCACCTCTCCTCCTAAACACTTAGCAGAAGTGTTTTTAACGCGGAGAGCTGCCCCTTCTGCTTTCTCCACGAGTGAGGGCTTAGCGCGACACTCGTCCAGCCAGAGAGCGCACCCAGCACCCCGGGATTAGCGCGCACCCTCCAGGAGCGGCACCCGGGCAGGTCAGCGGGGCGCTGCCAGGTCCCGTGAGGGGGGCGCCGGCCGTGCAGGTGCGCCGGGCCCCTCCCGCTCGGCTCCCCGCGGAGGGGGNCCGGGCAGGATTTAAATAGCTCCGCAGCCGCTGCCTCCCGGATACAGCGCGTCCCATTGGTCGCCGCCGCGGCCAATGGCCGCGCCGCGCCGCTGCGCTCCGCCAATGGCGGGGCCGCAGCCGGCGCGCGCCTCCCCTGTCGCTAAGGGAGGGAAATACAGCGCGCGCGGCGGGCTGTCAGGTGCGCCGGGATGCGCCGGGAACGGGGAGCAGCCGGGGGGCTCCGGGCTGGGTGGGTGGGTTCTCCTGCCTTCGCCCCCCCTTGTTTTTCATCCCTGCTAGGCGAGCTCCCTTAGCCAGCCGCGTTACTCGGCGCGGGGAGGGAAGGGAACAGTGTGGAAAGTGAACTGTTCTCCGCTTTGTTTTAAGCACTCCGGCGGCGGCGGCGGCGTCTCCCGGGCGGTGAAATGCAGGACGAGCGGCCCCGCCGTGCTGTTTCCTCCTCGGGGAGAGCTTGAAACGAGAGAGAAAGAGAGAGAGAGAGAGCGAGAGCGTGAGGGGAGAGCGATCGGTGGTGACTCGGGGGCTGGCCGGGCTGCTGCTGGGGCTCGGCGGCCGCAGATGGTGGATTTGTGGGAAGAGGACGGGATGAGAAATAAACGCACCTGGCCAGCGGTGTTTAGGGGAGCGGGGGCCGGGTGCCGCCGCTGGTTGCCGGAGCCCCTGGACTCCGGACGCGGACCCGCCGAGCTGCAATGGACGCTGCCCGCCGCTGGCCGCAGAGCGGAGCATCCCCGCCGCCGCCGCCGCCGAGGAGGGAGAGCTGCCCGCCCGGAGCCGGCCCGCAGCGCGCCCCTCGCCCGGAGAGGGACCGGGAGTTTCCTCTTCGGCATCGCTCCGGTGACCGCGGGCTGTGCCAGCCGGCCGCCCAGATAGGTTGCGTGGCAGCCACGGCGCGAGCGAATAGGTAAACGCCACTGTGTAGATGTGCTGTTTGGAGAGGAGGAAAAAAAAAAAATTAAAAAATTAAAGCGTGCGAGGATGCGGTCATTGGGCCTGGCATAGGGGATGGGGCTGCACGGGGAGATGGAATAGCCTCCTCTCCCGTGCCTCGCGCGGCGGCGAGCTGTAGCCGAAGGAAAATGAAGTCCTTACGTAAGGCGGGCTGGCTGGATGGCTGGGTACCTGCTGGGTCCTGCATCGCCAGCCCCTGCCCCGCCAGAATTACCTGGGCTTCTCCCTGCCATGCCGCAGCCTGTCACTGCGGGGCCTGTCCTAAAAGCAGACTTTCATCCGCAGGAGCTCGTACATTTAAGAGCTGCGTAGCATTGTGGAACAAACATAAATCAATTGCATTCCAAACTCAGAAAATTTAACCCATTTCACTTGTTACCAAGCTTACTAGCTTGAAAGGACGTGGTATAAATCTACTTTGCTGTCAAGCCATGATGGCATTACGTAAATCATTTCTTCTTGGTTACTGTTTACTGCTTCACACCCTACAAATATTTCTGACTTACTTCTTTCCCATATCTACAGTGGGTTAATGCATTGCCTGAATATCCTAAAGATGTCGGCCTGCATACTCAAAAGGCAAATGCATGTGTAAGAACTGTAGGAAAAACACGGAACAGGGGCTGAGACCTTTTTGGTTTTTTAATTTGATTTCAGTTTCTGGTTCTCCCTACAATATAGAGTAGGGTGATAAACTTCCTACCTTGCTGCTTTTCTTCCCCATTCATCATCAAATTAAGAACACAGCTTAAGTCACAGTTTTGTTGGAGAGGGGTTTTTTTTATGTAATCAGAAATTCCTGTGCAACATGAAACATTAATTATTGCAGAAGAAGCTGCAAATTTTTTTGCTGTAGAGGTCCTGGTAAAAGTAAAACTAAAAATCAAATGAATGCTTAATCTTTCCCTGAAACAAACCCACCGAGTTACCAGAAATCTGAGGTGCCTACCTGTCTACGTCTGTGTGATATGATGAAGTTTGTGTCAAGGTTTCTTTACCTTTGGAAAAGGGGAGCCTCTAAAATGAAATCGTTACCCCCGTCCTCCCCCATGTTTCTGTTTCCCCCTTCTCCTTACCTGTTATTCCTCTCAGTGAAAGATGAGGACTGTGAAGCCTTGTTTCCCCTTCTGTTGTTGCAGAACTCCTTGGATGTGTCGGAAGTAAGCGCCAGGAGCATTTGGTGATCTTTGTGGGAGGAAGGCACAAGCCATCCAGGCCCCGTTCCCTCCATCTTGAGCCTTCCATGGTGATTTGCAGCAGCACAGGGAAGTATGAAGCACTGAGGGACAGAAGTCAGTGTTTTAACCTGACTTCACTTCAGCATTAATGACCACGCAAGTTTCAGATAACAGAGGACCAGGGGTAGAATAGCAAAAGTACTTAAGGTGTCTCTTTTAAAAGTTTTCTTTTGCATATCTAAAGATTAGGGAGCTGTTTAGAAAAGATGATTATACAAGTGTTTTTATTTACTGTCCTATCAGAAGATGATGATCCGCATTATCTTACATGCATCTTGGATGCATCTGCATTACCATATAGATTTCAGGGGAGCTGTATTGATTTAAGTTAGTAAAGAAACCCAGTGAAGTTTTAAATAATTGGAATAATATTCTCCCTCTCTTTCAGTCAGATTTGCCCTTCATGTTACTTGTGTTTCATAATCCTCCTAGCTCTCCATTTCGTCATTACACGACCAGCATCTCTACTGTAAAAAAAAAAAAAAAAAAAAAAAAAAAAAAAAAAAAAAAAGGAAGCGCCCCCCCCCCCCCCCCCAAAAAAGGTATATTTACAATATTTTATTTATATCAATGTTTAAATAAATTTAAGGCACAAACTGATCCTGGTTTTTTAATAAGCCTATTTAGTTTCATTTACTTACACAGGTTTTTTTTTTGGAACCAGGAGCTTTCACGAAGAGAATGTGTTCGATGCACCAATACCCTTTAGGGTTTTAATAAAAGACATGATATCATGAGTATCATCACTACTTCTGTTATTCTTCTTCTATAGTAGCGACAAGATTGAAGCACCATTTTTAGCTATTCTTCAGCAGAACTTGTAATCTATCAATGTGTCAGCTCAACAGCAGTTTTCTCTTCACACTAATGTGAACCAGAAGGTCCAGCTATCACTGATTTTGACAATTTTATTTTATCTGAGACTGCATGTATTGCAGAAGTTTGAAGCAGATGAATTATATGACCTATTATATTTTCCTGAAGATGTACAAAACGTAGAATACGTCACCTAAAATGTTTCAAACTAATTTGTACCGGATAACATTCCTGTGTTTGGTGTTTCATAAGCCTTACGCTAGAAGCACTATTAAATATTTGTCTGATTAATAACAAGAATGAGATCAAATATGGGTCCTGTAGTTTTTTGAATGCCTCACATTGCCCTCTCTGTTGTTACATAATGCATCATAAAGAAATACGTGCCTTCATTCTCTTTAAATCACTCCAGCATGGATAGTACTAAGCCTTCCTTCAAGTCCTCGTTATGCAAGTCCTTGCTGCTGCTAATAGCTGTCAGCTCTGCATGGTTACTTAAAAAACCAAGGTAACTGCAGACTTTTTGTGAAGCTCCTTGCATTTCTGGAATTTTCAGTGAGGTGATTTCAGGTGTGTTGCTCTCTTTCTCAGCTATAAACTAAATTATTACGAACAAACAAAATTTCCTTCATTAAAATAAAGTCCCGTTCATTCCCGTACATCAGAAGGTAACCAGCTTTTTTTTTTGAGTTGCCTCTACAAGCACATTATGAGTATCTGAATGCACTTCAGTGTCAAAACAGTGAAATAGACCAGAATGCAGTAATATTTTGAATGTCTGTTGGAGAATGCAGGCATATAACTAAGTACTGAAAAAATACATAGCACAGTAAAAAAATCCATGACCAATCTAGCAAAGCCATTAGGTAACAAAAAATCCATATGGGCATTAAGTACTATTATTTAAAGTAAAATCTGTGTTATACAGAACAAGCAGCATTCAAGTGAAATTGATGAGACATCTATACAGAACAGAAAGAATCATTTTTTAAAGCTATGATACGACGTTCTGTATTTCTTTACTTGGAAAGTGGAACTTTACTCATAATTTTGTAAAAGTGTGAAATTAACAATAAGCACTTCAGAGAGTTACGAGTGCTGCCTGATTTGTGGGATTTTTTTTTTCCCCTGTAAAGCAAAGAGATCATCGGCGGCAAAAAATCAGGAAAAACCTGTCTGGTTTTTCCAGTATAATGTAGATCTTTTTGAGTACCCTGTTCTTTAAGATGGTCTTGGTTTTAAAGAGACTGAAATAGGAATATCTCAAAATTCATCATACTAACTATATATAAAAAAATTTTGCTCTTCCTTTGTACTTGTAGAATATGCAAGTAGTAACACAGCGATGTGTCACCAGGGAATTAGGGTTAGTTTCATATTCCGTTAGTAGATCTATTAGTTTAACAATCCTTTATTGCATTTCTACAGTTTTTTACCTTTTCATTGCTTTTGTAAATTTGAGGTACTAGCTTATTTGTTTATTTCCATTTTCCTACTTCTAATTATTTCAAAAAGTTCAATTATAATCTGTTCAGATCTTGGTATGATACATGGAAAATATTTTTTTTCTTTTCTTTTGTAAGCAGTAGGTTGGTGGGAGGAGGTCTGCACTGTAAAATAGTGTACCTACGAAATTGTACTCCAGTGGGAGATTAAATAAGAAAGAACAGGATGACTGAGACAAGTCATTTTTCACAGATGTTCATGCAGTTCTAGTGTTTTATTTTAAGCTGGATTCATCAAACATGCTAAGGAGTAATTTCTGTCTGATATGAACTTCCCATCAAAGGAGACTAAGTGGTTTAAGTTTAAACTGTGGTTTGAAAATACAGGGAAATGTTACTGGACCGGTGACTGTTTGATTCGGTAGCCGAAGTGGACACAAGGAAGTAAATTGAAGAATGCTATTTTTGATCTAAAATACTTCAGAAAAATACATCACTAATATGTCACTGTGGAGCAGTGACTTTACCTAGAAGATGGTTTTATCTATGAAGCACAAAGATTTTACTGCAGGCATCTGAATTATGTAGATTATAAAGAGTACCGATGCCATTGGAAAGCAAGCATGAAATGGTCATGTGTGAACCTCAGATATTTGAGCAACATTTACTGACCACTTTTACAGTATTTTGTAATTTTATAATATAGTTTTAGTATTAGTTTTATTTAGTGAAAATGGAGAAGGTAAGCACTGGTGTAATATGGATTTCGGGTTTTTTAGATAGGCCAATTATCATATTTAGCAAAGTACAATACGAATGAGAAGGCCCGGGAGTAAGATTAGTTTAAAAGGGAGATTTTTTTTTTAAAAATCAGTATTGGACTTATTCTTAGTTTGTATTAGTTACTCTCTCTTTTAATATAATTTTCTCTTTTGTTAAGTTCCGTCTCTCTTCCTTCAGAAATACTGTGTCCCAGCCCCGAAAGGGAGAAATATAATGGCTACAATTAGCTTCTGTTAACTGGAGCAAAATGATTTTTTCCCAAACTGAAATACATGCATTAATTTGCTAGACTTCCAGCAATTTTTACATATGGTGTTTCTGAGAAAGAGATCGTAATGTCCATTTTAATGCAGCTTACCACAGTACAGCAGCCGTAATCGAACGTTTTTCTCTTTGGTAGTTGGGTGTACAGAATTGTCAGGCTGCTTGCTTTTAAGTACCTGAAAACTGAATCGGAAAAAAGTATTTTTGATACAATAATTTTGGCCTTCCAGTCTGTACTTTCTTTTGAGTTTTCTAGGTAAATGCTGCGCAGATTGATTATCAGAAAAATTGAGGCTTACGTAATCGGGACATACATTTTTCTACTGCCTCCCTTCCCCCACTGAGCTTTCATTTTACTATGAAAAATGAAAAATTTTGAAAAGAAAATTACTATGACATACTGATAATACACACTTTTTCATGGAACTGCACAGCTAAGCTATTGTACGTATTTAGTAAAAGAAAGCAGCAAGCAAAATATTAAAACCTTGAGAAGGCTAAACTTTAAAATTATGGTTGTCATTAAATACAGCTTTATCTAATATGCTGTACCTAGCTGTGTAGCAATGAGTCTCTTTTCTTTACATAGGGAATTAGAGTACTTCTATGTAGTCTTTATTCAGAATAAGAAAAATAAGAACATCGTACCCCATTTTTTTATTCGTCATAAAGCAGACGTTCCTTTGTAAGGGAGTTGGTTTAATACCTAGCTTTCAGAGGATGATTTTCAGTGATTGTTGTTCACAAAATATAAACAAATGAATCAGAACTCTGTCCTGGTAGATAATTACAGATTGAATTAACTAAAAAGAAAAATATTAAAATTTTATCTAAATATGTTAACATGAGCTCTTACCCATAGGTGGCAGTCATCTTTCACTGTAGCAGGGATGCCAAACTTTTGGTTCGTGGTATTCACGCTTACACTGAAATAATTTTGATGAGGTATGCGTATGTACATAAAAATATACATGTCTGCATTTTGAGAAAGGGGGAAGAAGGTGAAATTAACCATAAAATTAGTTAGTTATTAGGAGGAATCTGAATTGCTATGTATAAGCAATAAGATAAGGAATTATCGTATTCTGGAGAAAAGGTAGAGGTATTTATAAAACCACAGAAACACATTTTTTATTGATCCATTGCTAACGGTGCTCAAAACAAAGTAGTGATAATTCAGAAACCAGTTTGCTCTACAAATTCAGCAGAAAGGCAAGTATCTTGCCAGCCTTAGTGAACACAAACCCATATATTATGCCCAGTCCTCTAAACCACATTTCTGTTTCATCACCCTTTATCTGTAAATTACAGAAGCACCACAGTGGTGATGTTACCCTGGAAATCCCAGAAATAAGTTCCCTCAAATATTGAGCAAATACAGAAGAAGTGCTCTTTGTGAGGATGTCCTTCCAGTCATGGAGAGCAAGCAGAACCTGCCGTCCTCTGTCTCTTTGCAGGGCTGCGATCGACACCCGTGGCAGCGCTGCGCAAGGGGAGGACGCTGCCTGCTCTAACAGAGATCTGCTCAGATTTGCCATCAGCTCTTTTAGGGATTTATGTGGTTTATGGGGATTTCCTTTTGCAATACTACTAAGGAGGCACTTGGGACCCCACCAAAACTGGAGGGTACAGAAGGAGCTCATAAGGCCAGGTCATCTCAGGCTAAAACAAACAGAACTTGTGAAACTACAAATGTGTCATAGTGAGACAATAACATTCTTCTGAGAAAAGAAGACCGAAACCTGAAATTCATGAGTAGGTGAGGTCATATTCTTTTTTCTATTACAGCTGCACTGAAACTCTTTTCAGTTAAGATTAATCTATTATTGTGTCAAGGTAGGCCACTGTACACATTCAGTGGAGGTTAGGAACTAGCATTTTACAAAATAGAAAATTGTAAAAATAGACAATTATGTGTTGCTGTTACAGTGTTTCACTGTGATGCAAGATTAAGGGCTCAGAATTGAGCAGAATGGTGCAGTATTATTAAAACAGGAGGACTAATTCTCCTTATGCAAGAGTCACGGCAACACACATCATTGTATAAGCCAAAGCAGGCAGTATGATTTCACAGTCACACAGGGTATTTCCACAGACAGACAACCACAATGTGACTAATTAGATATTTGCATATGCATGGCCCCATTTGCTCCCCAACTGTAATAATTAGGAGTATTGCACTCCACATTAATTTACACTCTTGTGTAACACTATTGAGTATAAGATAGCGGGTGGTGATAAACTGGCTGGTGACAAATGGCTAAATTTGATACGTGTTTCGAAAATCAGCGCTTTCATAGCCAGATTTGTCCTTGACAAAGTGGGCAGGGCTAGAGAAGACCTGCTCTGCTGTGGGGCCTGATCCTCTCTGTCGCAGGCAGCTGTGTCGCACTCTTCAACTTAACATGCAGAGGCACTGGACTCCATCTTGAAGCTACCCCCACCATCAGCTTGCCTCTGTTTTTCTGTTCCTCTGCATGGTTAAAGATTTCAGATCATGTGTATCATGACCAGCTGAACCTCTCACACTGTGCAAGGTCTTTGACTTCAGTTTAAAGAGCATTTTTCTCAGCCAGTATAAAGTCCGTTCCCGTCTGTCCTCCCTTGAGTTGTGCAGTTTCCTGCCGAAACCTGCTTAGCCTGAGTTCAGTCAGACCAGGTATGCCGTACTTGTTGTAGAGAAGGGTGCTTTTCCCTGACCATTCTTCTAACCCTCCTTTGCACCTCCACTTCCAGTGAATGTATTTTAATCTGCAGGGTTAGAAGTAAGCACAGTGATCCAGATGAGATGTTGCCAGTGCCTCTTATGGTGGCATTAATACCTTCCTATGCCTCCTAGATACAAAGCAACTAATATTTTAATTTTTCATGTATTTATTTTTCTATTAGAGCTACCTGCTCTCAACATCTCAAAAGCCTTAAGGATTGACTGAAACACCCAACTTACCCTTTTTTTATGGATACTGACCGCAAAACTTCTTCATTCCTAGCTTGTGACCTTAACCTTTGCACTATCATACTGGTGGTGTTGGATGACAAGGGTGTCAAAAGGCTTTTTTATGAAAGGGTGTCATCACTTTCATACAAGCCACGGGCTTCCCGTGAATTTCCCGGCATGTCCAGATTTGTTTGGGATTCTCTGCACTTTGTACGACTATGGACGTGAGCTGGCACACGCACACGATACAGCACAGGGCACTGCAGGTGAGCTAGCTTGGCTCATGAAACAGTTGTCTCTAGGATTAGGTTACCTCAGGCACATCACAGTTTGTTAGTTCAGGTAAGCCTTCCAGAATTTGTACAGCGCTTCTGACTCGCTGTCCTGCGCTGCCTTCATTTGACAGCTCTGGGAGAAAGAGACCAAATTCTGAAATTTTTACAGGAACAACAGAGGAGATGGACTGAGTGTCTCATTATATTGTTTCTATTGATCTTGTAGGTTAATCTCCCTTTTACAGGTGATGCCTGTGAAATTGAAGGAGGAAGAGATGTACAAGATTTGTGTGGCACTCTTGAATAACATCTAAAAATAAGAATTTTCTTTTTTTATTTTAAATAGAAGAATCTGGACGATTTTGGTTGTTGTGTTTGTAGAAGTTAGCTAAAATTATGACTGTTTCTAATTAAACAAGCAAAAATCTGTTTTCTTAATTTTTTTCCAAGCCTTTCCCTTGGAACTGGCTATATGGCATTTGTATTGTGGCATTTTTATATAGCAATATTATTTGATATATTTTACTTCTGTGCCTGTGGGACAACTAAGAAACTTGACCAATTGGTTTGTCTTTATAGTAAAAATACCTTACTGAAGAACTTTTCCTAAGTTTAGTATAGGCAGGGTTGCAGGGTACCGAGTCAAGCTTGTCATGTAAAATGACTCTCATGCCTGTTGTTACACAATATTCCAGCCCCACAGTACCCCAGCTTTGTATCCTCAGTTGATGATTCCTAATTTAAGGCAGTCAGTGAAAATAACTAATAAGATCTGTCTGAGGCCATTTTTTAAGGAAGTCCTCTATAAACTTTTTGCTAGCTTGGGACTTTCCCTTCCAAACTACTTTGCAAGCTTCTATTCATATTAAGAGTTAATTTAGCAACTAGTATCTTCCTCAGTTTATTTTTTTTCAAGTAGCATACTAACAAATGTTTTCCTGTAATCCAGTCAGATTAAGTCAACTCACTTCCTTATGTAGAAAGTAGGGTTTGGTGCGTTTTTGTAAATATCTGGCTAGCATGCCATAATCTCTTATTAGGAAAGCTTTATAGTGTTTTTCTTTTTTTCTATTTACCCAGGTTTTTCCGATGCATCCTTGCATCCAAGTTTTTGATGGCCAGCCCCAATTTTTCCTCCTGTTAAATAATCATTACTACTAAAATCTTAGCTGAGATGACTGCTCTTGTGCTTGGATTCAAGTACCAAGTTTTCCACCCAAAAATTAAGAAACCCGGAACTAAACCTAGGTTTTTTGGCCATTTCACCTCCTTGTAAAGGATTCACAGAGAAGCTCACTCACAGAGATAGAAGTAAAACACGGATTTTCTTGGAGTCTTCAGCATATAGCTGAGAAGACCATAGATATAAGAGCCTCTAAATCCTGCAATTTACTCCTCCAAGACTTTCACACTTCACTTCTAGTCCAGCCCAGGGCTGATCATATCTTTGAGGTTTTATAAAGGCTTAAAAAGAATGTGAACATAGCTAAATAACTTGTTCAGGGTTGCTATAAGTTAAAAAGCATCCTTTAAAAACCTGAGGTTATACCCAAATGGAGAAATCAGGAAATAAATCTAGCTGCCAGTTTTATATATATATAGAAAACCACTATTAACTATATCAAAGAAGTATTTTGAAGAAAACCAACATGACACAGGGGAAGAAGCAGGCAGCTTTTGCAAAAGGAGGCGATGCCTCACAAGTCCCTCTGTGGGGAGGGGAGTTCTGGTCAACACATTTAAAAGGAATTAAAGAAAGACATTTGACATCTTTTACCAGAGGCTCTTAAGCTGCATGGGCAAAGAGGCAGGTTCTCACATGGACAAACATCACACAAAAGGGAGGAAGCAAAGGTCAGAAACAAATGGTCGCTTTTTGTGGTGATGGGAGGTCAGTAGCAGAGCCCCTCCACCAGCATGCTCAGAAATATTCTGCAAAGGGGCAAGAATAAAAGTTGCAGAGATTACTGTGAGCATGAGGAGAGGATGAGGGATGAGGCCATGAAGCAGAGTGACTGAGCAAGAAAACAGCAGATGAGCCTTGCTGTGGATAAATGCCCTGTGAAACACACAGGGTTCTTGGCTGGCTTCTACCCCTCCAGAGCAGCGTCGTGGGGCTCTAATAAATGCTGCCACAAAAACGTCAATGCACAGCTTGGCAGTGGTTCAAAAAGCATGCAAAATGTTAGGAATTGCAAAGAAAGGGACAGGAAACAAAATCTAAAAAAAAATAAAATTTCATTTTTATGGTACTGCGTGAAACTCTTGTACCACTTTCTAAGTGTTGCACATTTCTTTGGTCTGTCTGCCTTTAGCATAAAGGCAGGCAATGCACGTGTTTAAAAAACATTGCAAAATCAAAGCTAGAAAGCCAATATCAAACAAACAAACAAAACCTACTGGACTAAAGGAAAACAACAGTTTGCTTCACAGGCTTCTTCCCCAACTTTTAGAAAAATCAAAACAAAAAAAAAAATAAAATCAGCATATGAGGAGATAGCTATGGCACTACTGGAAACATGGTAAAGGTTGATGAAGGTATGTAGAACAGTCTGATCATAGTTTGACCCTTATTGGCACATCTCCTTCCCTCTTTTATCCTCATAGATGAAATCTACTAATAATGGTAAAGCCATTGTTCAATGTCATGCTAAAAATCATCGATGAGCAAGAGAGACCATCGGATCCATTAACCTGTAGATGGACAGGAAGGGCATAGTTTTTTGGAGGGCTTTTGTTCTCAGACTTCAACAGCCTTCCCTGTCACTGCTGCCCAGGGACACATGGAAAACTGTAGGTGAGGAGAAGCAGGGTTGGATGCACTTGGCAGCTCCTCCACGAAGTGTGGAGGGTGATTGCAGGAACTGGTGTTAAGCCAAGGGTTCTGCCATATCCATGATGGATAGTAACATTTTTCACTGCTGTAAGGCAGCAGCAAATATTTTTAAGTGTGGTGATCAATTTTGTTGTCTAGCATCTAATTGAACATCAGTAAATATGTTATTAAGATGCTTGACAGTGCTCTTTTGCAATCAAGGCCAAGATGTAGCCAGATGCTCATCTTAATCTCTCGAGACACATTTCTAATGAATTTTTACAGTACCTAGAGGAAAGGTCCCTGGTCTGAATTGGGACACCTGGATGCTAAAAGCAAATTATAATTAATAATGTATTGTGTTTGTGATGTCAGAGTGTCATCTAAAGGCAGTGGTAAAACCTTGTAGAGGCTACTGCTGGAGTCCTATTAATAAAATTACTTACTTGAAATCACTCCCAGGGCATAAGATATGATGTTCCTTTGTTGACAGTACTTTCTCTTGAATATTTATATTTATGGTTATCGAGGAGCCACCCAGTACTGTGAGAAGCAGTATTTTGAAATAACTACATTGTATTGCAATGTCTTTGTTGTCATTCTGCCCTGTGAAGATATGGATAAACTTCCTTTCTTCTTATCAGAACTTTGGTAGAAGATTGAGGCTCTTTACCCACGGCAAAATGCAATTAGGGTGGTAAGCTATACCTGCTTAAGCTAGCTATATACTGTCTCCTTGATTACTCCATGCACTATGAGTAATCAGTCCTCACTTCTACAATGGCAACTGTTTGATCTTTTTTTCTTCTGTGTTGAAGAAACTTTTTAATTCAATTTTTTAAAATAAAATTTACAAATTTTACTCAAAAAGTCTGCTAAATTTTACCATATATGAAAGCAAATCACTGCAGTGATTGCTACAGAAATGGATTCTAGTTCTGATTTATATTCACATTTCTAGTCAACATAATTTAACTGCAAAAGTATTTTGTTTTACTTTCACCCCTAGGTTTTCTTACTATTTTGGAACCATTGCGAGAGGAAGAATGGAATCTTAGGCCCATTGCACTGCTGGAAAATTTGCAGAGAGCTACATTGAAGTGAGAGCTCAAAGTGTCCAGAGCTCAAATGAAAGCAATTTGGCTACTGCAGTTGGTGTTGAGCAGTCTTCTCAACATTTTAGTTCCAAAACCTACAGAACCAATTAAAAAAAATCCATTTATCCACCTGTGCAGTAGCCACAAATAATTTAAGTAACAGTAATAATAAAGACTGAGTCATGGATTTTAGTGGTCTGCCTTTATTGTTTTCAATTACATACTTTTTGCCATTGTTAGTCGACTCCTACATGTGTGAAAGCATATGTATGTTTTATTTAGGGGTGTGCTGTGATGTTGTTTCTGGACAAACAAATAGGTGCAACAGTTTTGCAGGCAACTATCTAGTATTTCACAATCTCCAAACTACTCCTGGATGGCAGACCTGAATTAGAAGACATAAAAATTGCCTTCATTAAGGTATTTATCAGAAAGCTTGAAGTGACATATGTTGGAGTAATTTGTACCAAATTATTATTACTAGATATGAA
Source organism: Horornis vulcanius (assembly GCA_013401035.1). NCBI lineage: Eukaryota > Metazoa > Chordata > Aves > Passeriformes > Scotocercidae > Horornis > Horornis vulcanius. The sequence goes on from VZUA01082566.1 coordinate 29,888, forward strand.
GTAAATTTTCTATTAGTTATTTAATTAGTACAGTCTTTGGACATTCATCTTTGATCTATAGATTATTTTACCCTTTTTAGGAGACAGCACAATGTGAAAACTTTATTATTGTAATAACGTGTCAAAAAAAAAAGGCAAAACCCCCTCAGAGCTGTAATCAAAGTGGTAATAGGACAAGCCTATCTGAGCTGGGAACAGCCAGAAGAGCACATCTTCTGTGCCATAAATGCAGGCAGAGTTCAAATGCATAAAAGCAGTTGTTGAACAAAAGCACATGGACCTCCTAAGAAATGGGATTCCTGGGGTGATCATGTATCATAGAATTGTAGAATGGGTCAGGTTGAAGAGGACCTTAAGGAGTTCCTAGTTCTAGCCTCCCTAGCTTCTAAGCTATGCCACCATCCTTCCCAGAAGGCTCTCTCAGAAGTTGTCCACTGTCTCCAAGCCAGCCAGCAGCAGAGCAGGGCCCTTGTCCCCTCAGCCCTGTTCTACCAGCCGGGAGCAGATTGCGTGTCTGGCCCTTTTGCCCAGGTGGAGGTGGGTGGGCACAATACAACTTAACTTCAAACAGAGCAGTGCAAGCTGCCAGAAAAACACTTGTGATGTGCCTGTTCTGTCAGCCTAATGAAACTCCTACTTCCAGCTCCAGAATCTGGAGGCCTGATTTGAACCTTTTTAACCCTGGGGCATGGCCATAGAGATAAAAGCACAGAGTGGCAAAGTATAGTAATCTTCAGGATGTGTGGCATCATTATATTCAGACTCTGTGTAAGCCTGATACAATAGCTCCTACCCCATCTTATTTGAACTTGAACTATACCTTATTTAGGGCAGAGAAACATTTTCAAAATTGCCTGGACATCATAGAATTTTTTAGAGGCATAATTTTCAGCCTTTCCATTGATCATTTTTTTTCCAAGTCACTAGTTCACTTTCCCATCATCTATTTGACTTTATCATAGGGGTAGCTGTATTTGCCTGCTAGTGTGGAATGCTGGAGGGTCCTACAGTTTTTGTAGTTTCAGATTTTGGTTTATCTTGCTAACAAATACGGGTATGGGAGTGAATGCAGATATATCTTGTTCATCATATTTGCCTTGTGCTCAGGGATACAAGGAAGCTTTCACTGGATGCAGAACATACTGTATTAATTTTGTAGGTTTGGTTTTGCATGTGGTACAAGTATTTGTTTTGCTGGATTCTCAAAACTTCTGGAGAAAAGAAAAGGAATGTTGCCACGTAAATGTCTTTCCAGCAAACAAGCAAACAAACCGAAGAGCCAAGATCTCCATCGTGGCGCCGCTCAGCTGACCTCAGCCCCTTTGCTCGAGGAGGGAGCGTAGCTTGTATCTGCTGTAGTTGTATCACTGCAGATGAAAAGCAAAGGCAATGTTTTTCTACCAGGTTTTTGTCAGAAAGGGAGGTCTGCTTTCTGTACACACATTAGCAGTGCCTGAGGGATGGGGCAAGTTTTATTTCCTGGTGACGTGTATGAAACACCCTTTAGGTGTGAGAAAATCAGGGAAGTTCTGAAGAAAGAAGAGTATGAATAAAGCAGGGAGTATTAACTACAAATGAAGGGGACAGTCCTTAAGAGGATAATTTTCTGCTTTTAAATCTGGTGCCTGTATTAAAATTTCTCCCAGCAGCATGAGCATGACTGATACTTATTCAGCTGATAGCGCAAAGCAACAGTGACCCTGGCACCAATGCCGAGGCAATATTTACAAAAGGATGAACTATTTTCAAACAATGTCTTCAATGTACTAAGCACAAACAAGCTTTTCTTCAGCATCAGGCATGCATGTTGACTCGTTCCAACGATTTTGTTCATGTACAAATGTATTCATTGTGGACAATGCAAGGAAAATGTCATTCTCTATTTATATCCCAGTTTCCCTTTGTCCTCTTTACAGTATCTTGGGGCAGTGATGCAGAGCAGAATCTTGTTCTAAACTCCTGCTATTTTCCTCCCCATCTTCCTCGGAAGCGCTCACAGTAGCAGAGCCGCAGCGAGTTAAAAGGCTCCCTACAGCAGATTTTTTTTTCTTTTGAGATACAAAGATCCGTCCCTCTCCCTCCGCTTCCCAGCAGAGAAGATCTAAGTCCTGCCTCTTGCTCCATCACTCGGAGCACATAATGGTCTTGGCAGCAGAGGATGTGGTGGTAGCAGCATTTTGAGCCATGTAAGTGGATGCACCTGGCACAGCAGTGTGAATAAACGATGTTAAGGCAATTCTCCGCCAGCAATATATGAAACCATCCACTTCATGAACAGCCTCTCTGTGATAAAGGCTGCCTTTCTGTTGACTTGGATAAGTTCCCCAGTATGGTCAAAACAGAATAATGGAGGACTTTGAAAGAAAGGCCCTTGTACAGAAAATAATTAATCTTGCAGCAGAGGGGCAGCGAGAAAGATTTAGTGACACTTGAAAACAAAAAACAAATCCCCAAGTCCTAGGACTAAACTAAAAAGCATGAGTACAGGCTCACACTGTGTTTTCATTGTCGAACAAATCATCTATCTTGAAAGCATCATTCTTGGGCAGGTTGGACACCATTTCAGGTAGGAATTAGGAACATTATTTTAAAGGACATTTCAGGGAAATTCTATTATGCCTTTAAAGCATCGTCTGATTTTCTTCAAGGTGGAAATGTCCCCTTCTCTCAAATGCAGCATTCCAGTCTGATAAGCTTCACTTTATTGGTAAAATGATATGCATTGTCTTAGCACTATAATCATATCTTTACAAAAAATCAAGTGATAAAATTCCTTCCTTCTACAATGAAAATATTTTAAATTGAAAGCTCAACATTAAATAGTTTCTGCACTCTTTCCAACTATATGTATACAATGAAAATTGTCCCACATGCCTCAGATGCAATAGTGAAAGGAATATAACACATTCCACATGTTCTAAGAAATTGAAAAACTCACATTTCTGAAGGAAGAATATGTGGCTGTTTTTCATTGTGAGACTCCTGAGGCCTGTGCACTCACTTGAATGGATCTCCCAGTAAAGAACATTCCTTATACACAGGATTCACATCCAATTCACTGTCAAGTATCAAAACATTCACTGATGATTATAGATTTTGTAAAAAAAAGTCACTCTTTTCTTTCCTCAGTTAAAATATCTCAATCAGGTTGAAGCAATTTTGTTCTCTGAAAGAAGAGTTTGGGACTTAATGAATATTACCAAATGAAAAAAATTTAACCACATAACGCATTTTAGATAAAGGGTAGATATAACACCAAATAAATGAACTCTTCTTGTAATTCATACTTCTAATAATGCATGATTTCATATGCTTTAGCACATAAAAGATTAGATAGCTTGAAAATTAGAGCAGTCAAACTTTTAGCACAGTGTGAGATGAAGATAAGGAGTATTCAGTCACCAAAAAGTCTTTCCTTCATCACCATCTAGCTCATCCTTAAGGAATTTTTAAAATTACAATTGAGCAATTCTTAACTACTGTGCAAAAATAACTTCTATTAGCTGGAAAACATTTTAAGATCTTTCAACTTTAGGGTATAGAGATAAACTGCCATGTGAAGGCTTGCCTTATCACTTCCATGAATTGAAGTTTGACAAAGGTTGGTAATTCTGACATTTGGAGAGATGATTAACCCCCCTAAATGATTGAAAGCTAAGCATAACCTTCAAGATTAAATGAAGATTAAATGATCATCTATTATGGATGCATGCAATATATATGATTTCAACAGTTAGCTGGCAGCAATCATTCATTCTCATTTTTCATCAATTTTTTAGAAAGTAGCATCTCTCAGAGTTAATGCTGGCATCTGCGACTAAGGATAGTATTGAAATACAAATAATTGTGTTGTAATCTAGTTTATTGTTTGTTTTTTTTTCCAAAAAATTTCTATCACTTCTGCATTATCATATTGAAATCTCGGAGAAAAAACTGATCAGTCCCTGTTCAAATGATAAAGACCTTTGGAAGTGTTTTAATACGATGTGAGTGTTTAGTGAGCAGCAGGAAAAACACGCTCTATTCAGTAAAGTTCTTAAAACTGTTTTCTTTCATACATGCTGCATGCATGCAATATGTGTCAATACAGAAGATCTTTTATGCCAAAACGTAATTTTATCTAAGGACAGGCCTTGGAAAATACTACTTATCAGGTTCTTTTAATCATATATAATGAATGACTGCAGCTAACAATATTTTATGCTTTTGTTGGTACTGCAGCAACTGGTATTACTGCTTTTTGTAATTTCACATTTCTTAGCAACAAAAAGTTTAACTTCTGTTGTTGGAAGCTATGCTAGGATTATTTTCACAGTCTGCTCAATTTGCCTCCTCTTACATCTGACAATCCACCATAAGCAATTGAGAAATATTTTCTGCACAAGCTACATTAAGCCTCATAACAATTATTGCTATCTTGGCTGATCCACTCAAAACCGTTTCTCCACTTAATCCAAAAACCTAAAGCTCTTTCTTTTCAGGCAGCATATCCTGCCTCATGGAAGGCATGTTACCACTACAGTCATGGTCAGAATCTGGGTACAGATGCAATGGGAGTTATTAAAGTTATATAGGCTCAATGTTAGATAATAAATCCTGTGATTATTCCCCTTTAATGCTGGGTCCCACCCCTGGAAACTGTGCTTGACCTACAGATAATAATGAGCCTACAATAAAAGCCAACACAATGGTGGTCACCATTTTTAGACTAAAAAATTTGCATATGAGATGACTGTAACAGCAGTTCTTCTGGTGTCACCATATCTAGTCTGGGCACATACTGAAAATGGATCCTTTTACATTCAGTGATAGTTCAGTTTAGCAAAGAAATTTAGGATTCATTGGGTTTAAAGATACAATATGAACATAAGGCCTGAAATGAGATGAGGGTTTGGGAAATAAGAGAGACATCAGCAGAAGTACAGCATCTGAGAAATCCTTTTAAGACGGTGAGTTCTTAGCACTTCTCATAGTAGTTGTGAGATCTTTGTTTGGCACTGAACAGATTCAGTAATTTTCAGGCTGTGGTGTCAGTTTTGTGTCTGAGTTAGTGCCTTGAACCTGGAGCCATCCCTGTTATTTCTATCTGGAGCAGGGTGCATCTCCAGGTAACACAAATACCCAGCACTTGGGCGACTCATTTGACACATCTACCTTTGCACTGCCTGTGGGCTTCAGGGACCTTTCCAGTGCTGTGAGGGCAGAGGAGCCCTCCTGACCCAGGTGGAAGCAGCAGCCAGCGTGGCAAACCCAGCCCTGCATTTGGCCACCGTATGTCCATGCTGTCCCTGCCCAGTGCAGTTAAATACATGGATGTTCTTTGTTTCCTGGCCTTCACTGAACTGGAGACACATCCTAGACTTGGCTGTGATTTGTATTTCCTTCAGCACCTGTAGTCTGTGGTATGCACTTGGCCGCTCTGATGTGTGTGTGTGTTACAACAACTGGACATTGTGGGAAACTTGAGCTCTTGGACAGGTGACATTTTCGATGCTGTGGAACAGATGCAAACCCCCATAATACAAGCTAAGTGGTTGTTTTTACTGAGGCCATGAAGTGCAAACATTTTTTATTTATTTCATAATCCGACTTGTATTTTATTCTTCAAAGTCAGATAACCACAATAATTTTGCCAGAAAGAAAACTTTCTGAGCTGGCTGGCTCTACAGCTGAATGCCACACAGCTGAATTCTCCATTCATAAACCAAAGGTTTTCTTCTGCAACTGTAAGCGCCAGAAGTGTTGTTTGGGATCTGAGGGAGATGCTACCTGACCCCAAGCAGGGTCCATAGCTCAGTCAGCAAGGAGCTGGGAAGCTCCTGACCAGGCTGGCTCTGCATGGGAGTTGCCTGCACACCTCAGTCCCACTGCTCAACAAGCACTACATCTGCTTGGGCTTTTGTCACCCTGACATGCATTCACAGTCCTGGGCCAAATGTTTCTTAGACACAGGGGGATTGAGAGATGGGGAGACAGACCTCAGTCCTTCAGCCATTTGGAAGCATGTTCATGAGGCTGAACAGAAACATTGCACCCTACTTCTGGTCTGGCAGAAGTTACAGTTACATCACTGATTTTCTGCTCAGGTTCTCAGGTGAGCACTCCCACTCTCTCCAGGCAAAATGTTTTAAGTGATGGATGAATTTAAAGTTTTATTTACACCAGAGAAGCCAATAAAAAGGAGTGGAGTTTAGTTTTCATTTCAGTTTTAAGTGAATTTTCAAAGACTGTATAAGATTTAAGCAGTAATAAACAATTGGCTAGAAGGGAAAATAAAATGCTGGTACAAACTTTGGGAACTGTTAGTTTTCAGAAATTTGGCACCCATCTCCAATATTACCATCTAGTATGGGTCAAATGTCTTCATGCTGATATTTTTTTTCCCTGTAGCAAGATGATTTGTTCATTAAATTGCTATTTATTTCAGTGTATTCCTGGGAAATAAAGCCTCTAGTCTGTAACAGTGACAGGTGACTGAAAGGTGGTTTTCAGTCCTCAGACACTTCATACATTCTAGGTCAGGCACCCTTGATGTGTATCCTTGTGCAAAAGCTCCTGTAGGATGTTTTACTTCGCTCCTTAGACAGAGGCATTCAATTTGACAGCAAAATTGCTTCCACCCTCTTTGTATCAGTAACTACATAAAGGTAAGTTAGAGCACATGGTTTTAATTTAGCCTTTAGTAGTTTTATTTGGCAGGGGAAAAAAAAACTGTTGAGCACTAACCTTGAATTAGAAGCTGACCTCCGAATTAGTCAGCCTTTTTCTTGTAAATGCATTTTGTAGAGTATAAACATGAACCATCTATTTACATAACGTTAGTGACAGCCAAATGATTCTTAGGAGCATTAATGCTGGAAATCCCAAACACTCCTTCCTTGCTGGAGAATGGTTTATAACTCCTGAGAATAATCTTGCCAGCAAGTAACTGCAACCAGAAAAGGCTGATCTTTTTCCAACCAAATTTAGGATTTCTCTAGTATTTCACTAAGAAACCCCAGATAATAATCATAAGCTGCTGTTAAGTGAAATGCAGGTCACCTCCCAGGGTGCATGTAGAAGGCTCTGACAGTGCTGGTGGTGGTGCAGCCTGCTCCTGTACTGCAGTGGCTTTATAGGAGATACTGTGGAACAGCAAAGAACAGCCTGAATCCAGCTTGGCACTGGGGAGCCCTGGTGCAGAGTACCAATGGTGGACCTGAGGGGTGTCTGAGGACAGGAGCCCCATGGCATGCCTAAGTTACTCCACCTGTCCTGTTCCTGGTTTGCTGGGAGTCAAGGCAAGGAATTTCAGGCCACCTGAAGCTGAGATCCTAGTTCAACCCAGGGGAGCCTCCAGCAGATCTGCAGCCCCCTCTGCTTCCCCAGCAGGAGCAGCATGAGAAGGCAGCCTAGCAAACTGATGGGTCCTGCACATGTGTGCAAGCACCACATCCTAACTGAGCTCACAGCAATGCCATACAGTTTTTAGGGTTTTTTTCTCACATCCAGGTAAAACAAAAGCCATGAAATGCCACCAGGCTTTGAAGTTCCTGT
>VZUA01082566.1:41032-59863 GCA_013401035.1 Horornis vulcanius
GCTTCTCTGGGCAACCTTTTCCAGTGTCTCATCACATTCGCAATAAAGAATTTCTTCCAAATTCCTAACCTAAATTTATTCTCTTCAGTTAAAAGCCATTCCCCCTTATCCTGTGACTACATTCTCAAATAAAGAGTCTCTCTCCATCTTTCCTGTAGGCTCCTTTTAAGTCATGGAAGGTCATAATTAGGTCATCCCAAAGCCTTCTCTTTTCCAGGCTGAAAAATCCCAATTTTGTAGCCTTTTCTCATAGAAAGGGTGCTCTGTCCCTCTAATCATCTTGGTGGTCCTCCTCTGGATCCTCTCCAACAGGTTGATATCCTTCCTATTGATACTCATTTTGCTCATTTTACTTGCTGGGTTCAGACATTAAAGCAGTGTCCATTCAAAAGTGGAAAAAGCAATTTTTCCATCTCATTTTAGGATGACTTTAGGAAATATAGCACTGTGTGACTGAGGTGTGTGTCCTGCTGAGGCAGGGGGATATTTCTCATCTTCAATAAAGCCCGTAGAAGTTCCCTGTCTGCCTTCTGAACTGCCTGGCCCTGAGCTTGGACACACCTGGGAAATGAAGTATTGCTGCCTATTTCTCTTTAGCAGGTCAGTCTTGAGTTATACAGGGAGTCTTACTGGCTGCGGGCTCCTCTTCTGCTGAAAGAGCTCCTTGTCCAAACAAAAAGGATTGAATGAAAATTTTAGTGTGATTAAAACACCTTTCTCATGGGAAAAGCCTTTCCTTGGCCAATCAAGGACCTTTCTGTTCCAGAATACGTTAGAAATCACATCCAAAAAACACCCCAAACTTTTCTAGGTAGTTACTAATATAAATAAACAGCAGGAAAAATTCTTGTCCTTTGCCTGGATTGCTTTGTGTCCAAAATTGAAGTGTTCTGCTTGCTCTGCTTTCCAGTAAAATATCTTGCACTAGCTATTTTCCTATGTAGGAGGGAAAAAAGAAGTGTTGGCAAGAATCTCTCAATCTGTCTCATCAGCACCGTCATTAATTGAGCATTTTTGGTAGTGGATCAGTTCTTTTAAGCTAAGGAAGTGAAGTACCTTTATTGTGGCCCAGATGACAAGCAGGAGCATGACACAGTGGAGCTAAGGTGACCTGGAATATCTGCTGCTATGTTTCTCTCTGTGGCTTTGGAGGGCAGTAGCTCCTCCCAAGGATCCCAGAGCCAGGCCATGGCTGCCACCAGGCTGTCCTTTGCTTTTCTTTTGCTCTTTCAGGTTACAAAGCTTTGAATTTTCTTCCAGCTCTGTGGTGGGCGACATGGATGGCAACTTATTTATGCTCCTGTTGTCTCTAGAAACCTCCAATTGGGTTCCTCCTGGCATAGTTTAACACGCCTACTGCCTGCCAAATATTTTTTTTAATCCTAAAAGCCTTTCTGTTGCTAGGTTGAAATTTTTTCTGCCTTTCAGATATAAAGTGACTAATGGGATACATTTCATAATACATCAGCAAGCATAATACTTGTTATTATCATATTTTAGTGCCCTTTAAAAATTACCAACCTGTACTGGGAGGATGGGGTAGTATGTAAATTGGACATCATAAAGACAGTAGGGCAAATTCTTTGTTCTTTGATAATCACATTTTATGATTAGGGATTAGGGAGATGAAGTTAAAAAGTATTGGTGTGGGGGTTTTTAACCAATGTTTTTCAGAAGATGAACAAATGTCCAACAGTAAACATTAAGTGTTAGGACTTATGTGGAATTTAGATGCTGTAAACCTCATCCTGGTCTGGTACAAATCTCTCTCAGGTTTCCAGGTTCACAGGCTGGGGACACAACTTCTCTTATCCTGTCTGGATAGCTGCTGTTTTTTCTCCTCCTGCTGCCTCCTCCTCTGGTTCTGTATTTGTAGACAGGACAGAACCTCAGCCCACAGGAGAGCAAATGTTTGGAGAAGTCATGGGGACCAAAAGGAGTGGTGGACACTGACACTGGATGACATCTTGGGATAGGATTGAATGTACATTCAAAATAAAAGTGATGAGGCCATTTAATCAAATGTTATTGCAATTTTTGTCCTTTCATCTTCTGACAACAACTCTTTGTTCCTGAGACACAGAAACAGTCACTCTAGGTCACTCTCAGTCACAGGTGGGATAGTTCTAGCCCCTGAAAACCCACAGGAGCCATGCTAGAAGAAACAGGCTTGGAAGATTGATCTCTACCTTAACAAAAAGAACTATTTCCCACTTATGTAGGTTCATGGATTCTAGAATAAATAAGACTTGCATCCTTCTTGTCTCCTCTGCGGACTGTATACATGGAATGGTGTGTTCCCAAAGCGTGGGCAAAAACTCTGTATTGGGGAGCCCACCTCAACCTGCTCTGCCACACTTCTCCTCTTTTTGTGCTCTTAAATGTTCCATCGATTGATAATATCAAGTGAGAAACTCACAGGACAGAGATTTCTCCATGCAAGTACATTTAAAACACCAGGCAATTTCAGTTAGCTACAGTGCAATGGTTTTGGGCCATAAAGACCTAAGGTTTTTGTTAGTATATTGAAGCTGCTAAAGAATAAAGCTTGGTTATAATATGATCCAAGATGTCTTGCTGGTTCTGTTATGCCTTCTTGCACAGTAAGTGAATTAGCAAAATGGCTTGTGAAGATTTCTCTTAAGCATTTGTTCATTCTTCTAAAAGTGATACCAAGAGGTCTTGTTGTAATTTCTAATTATTTTCTGGACCTCCAGTTGAAGGTAACAGATTTATTTACCGTAACTGATAATGACGAAAAGATAAATTAATTCCGAGCCTAGTTTTGATTCTTTGAAAAAAATGTTCAAATCTGGAAGAAGTCTAAATTCACGTAAGTGTAGAAAAAATATACTAGATATTGTGAAGTTAAAATATTTTATTTTAGTAACATAGAATAATTTGTGTTGGAAGGGACCTCTGGAGCCCTTCTATGGTACAACCCCCTGCTCATAACTGGACCACCTTTTACAGTAGTTCAAGGACCATGGTGCCTTGTGCAACTGAGTTTGAGTATAACTGAGTTGGGGTTTTTTATGCTTTCTCTTACTCAAATAATTTTCAAAATAAAAATTCAGTCTTAATGTCTAAAACAAGGGTTGCTGGACAGTGTAGAAATTTTGCTTTCAATGGCAAAATTTTGTTTGCCTGTAAAATTCCGTGACACATCTCAATAGTGAAGAGAAATTAAAAATTCGCTGTTTATAATCCAGAAGAAACTAAAGGATAGAAAAAGTCAAATGTCATCATTATTTTAAAAGCAAAATTGAAGTGATGATGTGAAAAATACATTTCTAAGTTTGACTTTAGTTACATTGAAAAACTTCTATTCAAAGTCATTTGAAAAAAATCTCAAACAAAAATCCTTAAAATATATTAAATGTACTGTTTACTTTCACAGGTTTTTAATTTTCAGTCTCATGTGTGCATGGCAAAACTGACTGCCATTCAGTGGACTCATTATGATGACTCAAATCTGCATTGGGAAGAGGACTACACAGAAGAAAGGTTTCTTTTCTCTGTGTTTTTAACAATTTTTGCCAAACTTTTATAAAAAAAGTATTGTTGAAATTTTGAGGGTTTTCATAAGACACCAACTATGTCAGATCTTTCTTCAATGCTATTTAAAACAAAAGTATCTGAATTAGATTTTCCAGCCCTTTTGTTTGTTTTTATTCAAGTTCTGCAACTGTTAATATAAAACTTTTTTCCCTTTTAACTAAAATATTTTCATTTTAGCTGAATGTCCTACTTCATCTCCAACACTCTAAGACCATACGAACAAAAGGGTATTTATCAGCCAGCTTGCACATGCTGATTGAGGACATGGAAGCCTTATCCAATGCTCTGATCTGACAACCATCACTCATTTTATTCCTTATACTTTCCTTCCTACCCCTGTCTGTTATTTCTCCCATCTTTCCTGACACAGAAAATGTAAAGTAAATACTGCAAGGGAGATTCTGCTTTTTTTTTTTTTTTTTCTGTACCATGTTGTCTTGTCCACACACATTTACACATTTGGAAGGATGAGTAAGTAAAAAGTGTTTCACCTGTCCAGGCTTCCTGTCACATATACATTTATAGTATTGCCAAAAAGACATCTGGCTTGTGTTTAACCTCTGAAAACCAAAATGTTGCATCTTAAAACATCTTTCACAACATTTCTATACAGTTCACTTCTTACAAACACATCCTACCCAGAAAAGACAGAAAAACATGTAGGTCTTGAACTGAAGACCCATCTGAAACATTTTCAAGGCTAGAAAGAGAGAAGCAAGGCAAGGGATCAGGGCCATCTTACGTGAGAGCTGAGGCTCAGTGTTGGACAAAATCCACAACTGCTATGAGTTGTCCAGGCTGCGCTGGCTGTTTAAGCACAGCAGTTTCCACAGAGTGAGAGTGCCAGTGACCATACTCTGGTTTTGGGGCTGCTAACCAAAATGCAGGCCCTGGACTGGATCATTTCAACAAATTCAGATGCACAACTCACTGTACAGTTGGAAAGGTCTCCTTTCCACCCACCTCCTGTTGTTTCTGCCACCTGTTTTGGCAGAAACAACAAAATAGGTTTTGTGTGTGTGCCTGTGTGTATTGCATAATTCACGATCCAAACTGAATCCAAAATATTTGGATGGCGGCCCGCCCCACATTTGCTTGGTGGAGCTGGAGAGGCATGCCAAGAGCAGCACCAACAGCTGGTGGACCAGGATGCTCTGACCCCTGGGCTGGAGATACAATCCAGAGACTGAGTAAATAAAAAGGGTCCTGTTTTTTTAAATCAGCTCTGTAGGCAGCTGAGGTTTTCGCTGGTGAAAGCAAAGCAAGGGATCGCTTTCAGCCCAGAAACAGACCACCTCTCCTACCACAGCTCTGCAGGTCATTCATTTCTTGCAGCATTTTATTTTGGTGGTGACCAGGAAGCACTTCACAAGTCACTGCTGTTGTACAGGTGGAAGCTCAGCTCAACCACACCTGAGAGCAGCAAGGTAAGGACTTGCAGTGTTTTATGCACAACTGTAAAAGTTCTTTTGCCTTTCAGTGCTGTTTGCAACCCAAGATTTCATTTGAGCTGGTATAACATACACTTGCATCCTTAACAATTACCAGTCATTGTTCCATTTGGATTTCTCTTGCTAATTAGATTCACTCCAACAATCTGTATGGCCCATAAACACAACCCCAAAAGGAGTATCTTCCCACAGTGAACAGAATGGAATATGAATAATCAGTTTAATAATTGCATTTGTCTTAGCTTCTCAACACCAACATGTTAATCAAGAGCCTGCCCAGGCTCCCTGGTGGGGGAGTCCCCCTCTGCTCCCGACTGTTCTCACGAGAGGAGCTGGAGCTTGCCTGACTGCTTTGCCAAGGCTGCAAACGCCGTGTGGGTCTTACACCAGCATTGAGAGATGCCACTTTTAATTCTTGCAGTTTTGCATGAGCACCCAGCTCTTCTCTGTCTCACTTACTCTTCTCTCACATTCTTGCCTTTCTCTCTCACCCCTCTGTTTAGAAAGGCAGCAGTGATGCAGACAATATTTGCTCCTAGAGGAGCTGAAGAAATTCTGGAATGTGACCTTGCAGTCCCTGTGTGAAAGGCCCTGCAGTCCCTAGCACTTCTGCTCCCCTTGCTGACCTGAGTATTCAGGCAACAAACCTGGGCTGGAAACCATTTCTTGGCCACTTGCTGGGTCGTGTCTGACAGCTCACTGCAACAGCCCCTCTCCCAGTGCATCTCCAGCAAAGGCAGCAATGTAGCTTCCAGACCCAGGTTGCTCCACATCTGACTAGCCTGAGGCATAGCCACAGGGTCAGGTTCTGCTCCTACCTGTTTGGTTAGGCTTCACCTGGAGCCCTCCTGCAAATTCCCTTCTCCACAACACATGTATGAAAACTCTGGTAATTGCTAGGCAGAGCAAGATATGTAGTTGGTTGCTTTGGCTATGAATCATGCAGACAGGCAGTTGGTTTTATTCATTTTTTCATTGCTTTTCCAAGCTTTAAGGGAAAACATTAAAACAAATGCAATTGCATGCCACTGCCACTGCCACTGCTCCTCACAGAAACCCACTGTCGGAGTCGGACCCCTGATGCTACAGCTCAGCTGCCAGGGACTGGAAGAGGTGGCAGCTCCCAGGACAGAGTGGTTCCAGGTTCATTTGGGACCGAAGCACTGGGAGGCACCACTGAGCTCTTCTCCATCCCCACCATTCCCCCACTTACTCTTCTTGTTCCAGGGGATGCTTTTGACCCTAATCCAAATAAAATAGATGTGGATATGCCAGCCTTAGTCTGGAGCAGGGAGCATTTGCATACTTGTGACAGCAGGAGGGTGTCTCATCAACCTCCATCCCCATCACCACATGCATGTGCTCCAGTAACTTCCCATGGCCTCCTGGGAAGGAGGGCCACTGGTCTCCCTTGCAGATGTTCTCTGCTGCGCTGCTGTTGCATCTTTCCCAAAAAGAGGGGTAGGAAGGGAAGAGAGTTGATCTGGGCACTATTACTTCCTCTGCTTAGTTGGACATAGGTGCAACATCAGAATCAAGGTGGTAGCACACAACTCTCCTGTGAGAATCTAATGCTGATTTTTCTTTTCCCTCAGTTCTTTTCCCAACTGATTCTCTCTCTGTTAATAGCAAAAGCCACCTCTGACATCAGTTTTCACCTGCATGACTCTTTGTCTTTTACTTGAATGTCATCCTCCTTTTATTACAGCCGTTCTCCAGGTGCCCTGCTCATCCTGCCTGGCCTGCAAGCCACCTCCATGCCAGCAGTGCCTAATGGCTTTGTGCAGCACATTTCATCAGCACGGTGCTCACATGGGCCAGGAGCATGCCATTAACGCAAACAGTGAAACAAAATTGGTCCCAAAACTCCTGTTTGAAGAACTCTCACAGATAACTTCTCCTGACCTGAGATCTCCAGCCTCAGCACTCATTGTCTCCTCCTCTTACCAACAACACAATTTCTCTAATAATCTATTTTGTCTCCTGAAGCTTCAGTGGTTTCTCACTTGACATCATAGAAAATTCATTAAAGTAGTCTAGATAAAGGAAATCTGGCAGATATCACCTGTCTGGAAAAATAATTGTTTTATCAAAGAGAGCCATCGGGTGAGTCTGGCAGGATGTGCCTTTAGTTGCATTTCATCCCATTTTTGATGTGCCTTTGCATTTTTAATTAACCTCCAAGGCATGTTCCAAAGCCCCACATACCAGTGAGGTCAGAGTTACAAGGACGCTGATGGTTGGCTGGATTATTTTTTAACCCTGCACAACTGAACACGTTGTAATGAATATCCTGCAGCCACAGGGTCCCTCTTGGACTTGGCAGATGTGTAAAAACAGTTGCTAGTAGACGTGCCACCTCTCATGCTGGTCTTTCCAGAACTCCGGGACAGGCATGACCTGCCTCCCCAAGAGGAACACCGCCTGCTCTTTGAGCACAGTAACAATTCTATTTCCATATCCCTGTTCCCATTAACCAGCCTTCTTTTACCCCTAGGATTTGTCTTCCTTAAACCAGAGCAGAGGTAAAATACTCCTTTGATTGCAGGCCATGCCTAAATTATCTTTAATCTCATTTACTGCACAACAGTCTGACTTTTCTTTTCTTACATTGAAGAAGTTTTTTCCCATTTTTTCTGGAATGCTTTGCAAGTTTCAGTTCAGGTTTGCTTCTGATGATTTCACTTGCATTTTTCGTCCTCTAAATGATAAAGTCCTCTTTCTGCAAGGCTCTCCAGGACTACCCAGAGAACTGAGCATCCCAGTCATGTGGAGTGAGCAGGCAGGGTGCAGGATGCCTCACCTCCACACCTCTGTCTGTGCCTCCCCTGCACAGAAGCCTCCACTTTCTCCACTCGAGTCAGCTTTGCTGAGGAACATTGCCCCACTTGCCAGCTTGCCCGCTGGCAAACTGAGCCTCAGACGCACACATATTTGTGTTTATTCTCTCCCCATTTGCTTCAGACAGGGAGAGCTACTTAGTTCAAAGCTCTGGTTTGTGACTAGATCTCTAGTAACTTAATTGCACATCAAAACAACATTGCCTTGCATGACTTCGCTGATGAAGATGTTTGTTGGTTGTCAAATCCAAGGCTATCTGGGCCCTACCATTGCTAGTTTAAAGCATCATTGAGTAATGGAGTCTCCTCAGATTGCCAAAGCACTGAACAAAGATATGAATAATTTCCAAAAGAGTTTTTATCTCAGCCAAAAACATGAACAGCAGCTAAAGGGGTGAAGAAAAACTATACTTGTGACCCCGCAGCTTTGCTCCTGCTGAGTTTCAGAGGCCGTGGGACCATCAGAAGTGCAAAAGCTACCAGCAAAACATTGCCAGAAACTTCTTTGCTAGTAAATTTGTGCTCATCATCCTGAGGTGTTCAAAGACATGTCAGAAAATGCCCCTCACTACCTGAAGAACAGCAGCAGGTCAAGTCCAAAGGGTATTGGACAAGGTTTTGCTTGACCCTTCTCTCCAGTGCAGATGTGTGTGTGTATTTGCACCCTCTGCACAAAGGATTGTCTGGCCTTGCCTGCATGAGGTTGGGATAAGTGTCAGCAGTGGTTCTTTCAAGATCTGCTTTTAATTTCATCTGTCCTTACCAAGTACTGCTGTCCTCCAAATCCTGCTGTTACAGTCTCCAAAGCCTAGCAGTTAAAGAAAAGATCTCTTCACAAGAGCAGACACACCACAAGTGCTGTCATGAAGAATTTCACAGAATCATAGAATGGTTTGGGCTAGAAGGGATCATTTAATCAGAGATCATTTAATTCCACAACCCCCTTCCATGGCCAGGGACACCTTCCACTAGACCAGATTGCTCACAGCCCCATCCAGCCTGGTCTTGAACACTTCCAGGGATGAGGTTTCCACAACTTCTCTGGGCAACCTGTTCCAGTGTCTCACCACCCTCATAGTGAAGAATTTCTTCCTGATACCTAATCTAAACCTGTCCTCTTTCAGTTCAAAGCCATTCTCTTGTCCTTTCACTTCATGCCCTTGAAAAAGTCCTTCTCCAAATCTCTTGCAGCCCTCTAGGGTCTCCCGAGAGTGTTTTCTTCTCCAGACTGAACAATCCCAACTCTCTCAGCCCGTCTCCATAGGAGAGGTGCTCCAGTCCTTTGGTCACCAAACCGTACAAGAACTGAAGAAGTGAAGTCAGTCCATGCAGCCTACCACCCACCCTATAGGGAGCTGTAGGACACCAGTCAGATAAAACACCTGAGATGTTCCAATCTGAGCCCATGCCTTAGCAGAGACACCCTGGCATGGCCAGCTCCACATCTCGCATTCCGCACTCAGCAGCCGGATGCGAAACAGCAATTACATTGTGAAATGTCATGGGTCCACTGGGAAACAAAAACACATCAATATTGTCTCCTGGTTGCATTGAGCCATGATGATTTTGCTTGACTACATGCCTGGATGAAACAACAGACAACACAAACAGAGATGGGGCCAGAGCTTGCATGCGCACTACTTTTATCTTCCTGCCTTTCCAGTGCACCCATGGCAGCAGCGTCTAGGTGATAAGTCTGTCTCTTTGCAAAACAGGAAGACCGTGGGCTGGCTGGCTTCTCTGATGAGCTATAAATTACAGGGGTTTTACCTGGCTGCCAGCCTCGCTGTGCACTAGGTAAGGCAGGCAGTAATGCAGGGTGCTGCGGTGGCCGGCGATAGGATAATTACTGTTATTGCATTAGGAGAGAATAGCTGAGACTTAAGAGCCTCAGGGTAAAAGAGTCCCAGAAATTGGAGCACCAAAGGCATTGCTAGCTTCATGCACACAAAGGCGACCGACCTATAAATAATCTGACCTCTTTGTTCCAGTAAAATGGCACAAGAATTAAGACCCCGGCTCAGGAAGAAACTTAAAATGCATGACTAAACTCGGCATAGCTGAGCAGACCCATTGACATGCCAGGGGCCCGAAGGCATTTCTGCTCTGTGAGCCTTTGTGCTCACCTGCGAGAGCGGCTGGCGGAGGTGTCCCGCTGGCAGAGCTGCTTTCCAGGGGCTGTGGGGGGCCAGCTTAATTACCGCAGGTAAAGCAGCAAAAGCACCCTGCCAAATTTCGAGTGGGACTTCTCAATAGTCTCTACTCTTCCTCTGCTTTCTAAGTTACAGCTAAAGAAAGAGGCCTCTGTTAACCTCAGCTACCTGATAGTAGCTGGCAGTTTGAAAATTAAGAGCTGACATGTAGAGCAAAAATATGAAGTGTTAGAACATGAGCCTAACAAATGTAGCCCAGAAATTTTCCAGTAAAACAAACCCAAAACAGATCAGGGACCAAAAAAATAAAAAAGAGATTAGCCAGCAGCAGGGCAGGTCATCTCTAGGTTAGCTTCACCCTGCATGTATATCATCTCTCAGCTTTTGGGAGAAAACCCACCCAAAGATGTGCTTGTTCAAATTAAAAGACTTGTCGTTAGACCCAGAAAGCACATGGAATCCTTGATAAAGTGAAACTAGAACTACTTTTGAAAAGAAAGCTTTGATGCTTGCCTAAGTTGGGGAGTAGCACCATTTACAAATATTTTTCTCCTAGCTCTTGATTACAGAGACTTAGGAAGAGTATACCTGAAAATTATTAGTAAATATAAATATATTATAAACCCTTCCCTGCTCTTTTTTTTTTTAACTTTGCAGTAGAGAGAGAGTAAACAACTATTTTCCTCATGCTGGAGGTGGGTAGTAAGCATGGAGAAGCTGCAAGTCTGACTCAGCATCACTCACCACCAGCCCCTGGCCTGGCCCCCCAAGTCTGGGATCCACAACAAGTACGTGTGTCCCAGGGAAGACATATGCAGGGTGGGTGTAAGAGCCACTCTGTTCCTTGGGAGGTGAGTAACAGGGTTTGGTAAGCAAACTTGGGTCAAGTGGGGTGTCAGACTTGACTGTGTGTTACTGGTTCAGCAACTTAGCTGCTAGCTGGCAAAACAGTAATCCAGCAGCCTTTTTCCCAGGTGAGGGGGAAACAATGGGACATGCAAAGCGATCTGCCAGGAAGATTGCACTGGACATTTGGAGAAATGAGGGAAGTCCAGCCACTCTCATTTGTGCTGTGAACACCTGGACAACAGGGAGCTCTCAGGTGCACACCTGTCCCTTTTGCCTGCACTGTTTTTTGTGACGTCCAGGGACAGTAAGGGTGAGGAAAGAGGCACATTCTTCTCTTATGACTGCTTATCCCTATCCACAGCACCTCTCCACTGGCATTCCCCATGCCCCACACGTATACACAGCACCTAAAGCAAACCCTTCAAGACTGGAAGTATAATCCAAGTTTGCACTATAATAGCTCAGTCATTAGTTACTGTGGAGCAATTAGGAACTAACAGGCCTAGCAGAGAGATGTGGTGTTTTCTGGTGGCTTTTTCCAAGCTCCCAGGACAGTTTTGACTGTTGTCCTGGGTGGCTCACAGCCCCGTCAGGGTGTTGTCTGTCAGAAACTCAGCGGCCCAAAGCTCTGCAGCCACAGGCTGTGTGTGCCCTGTGCTTATAGCATTTCCTGCTGGGAGCCATGATGTTAGAAGCTGTATTGTCCGCCTGTTTCTCAGGCTCCTCCCGTGTGCACAGCCCCAGTGTCCCAAGGAGCCGTCAGGATGCCGACGGAGCCAAGAGGCAAAGTTCGTCTTTTTGTTCTGAGGCAGCGCAGTGCCTGGCACAACTATTCCTGGCCCCTGACTCAGAGCACAACCATCTTTGAAATAAATAAAATGAAGAAGGAGAACATCTCTGGGCCTATATTTGACACTTGTATTCCCACACCACTTGGCTTTATATAAACATACGAATTGGTATGGTGGTTATTTTGACTCATCTGCTTAGCAATCATTTTATTTTAATCAATATTTATTTAACTCACCAGCTAGACAAAAGCTCCCTAATTTCTTCATCTGATTTAATTGATGTTCCCTGACAGAATGAAGCTAGACTGGATAAGACAGTACAAGCTGTGCCAGTCTTCTTTGGTTTGCATCTCCTTTAACAAGTCCTGTGACTGTCGCAGAGCCAAGCACATCTTACATCTCGCAGAGGAATTGGGACCATACGTGGCTATATACCCTGGGACAAAGAGCCAAGAAACACACCAGAACAATAAGCGTTGACACAATAATTAGCATATTGATTCTCCATGCAAATTACCTCTTCATACATTGTGAAACACTTTGCATTGTCAGAGGACTTCAGAGGAGCCTGGAGTTTCTTACAGGCACCACAATAATTAAATAAACGTCTTCAGTTGTAACATTAAAATACAATTCTGGGTGAAGGATCATAGAAAGAAACATCCATGTTGTGCAGATAAAAATGTATGGGATACATCTACCTGGATCAGGAATAGTGTGGCCAGCAGGAGCAGGGAGGTCATTCTTCCCCTGTACTGGGCACTGATGAGGCCACACCTTGAGTGCTGTGTCCAGCTCTGGGCCCTCAGTTTGGGAAGGACCTTGAGATGCTTGAGCGTGTCCAGAGGAGGCAACGAGGCTGGAGAGGGGCTTGGAACACAAGCCCTGTGAAGAATGGCTGAGGGAGCTGGGGATGTTTAGCCTTGAGAAAAGACTCAGAGGTGACCTTATCACTCTCTACAGCTTCCTGAAAGGTGTCTGTAGCCAGGTGGGGGTTGGTCTCTTTCTCCAGACAGCAACTGACAAAACGAGAGAACACAGTCTTGAGATGTGCCAAGACAAATATAGGCTGGATATTAGGAAAAAGTTTTTTACAGAAAGGGTGTTAAAGTACTGGAATGGCCTGTCCAGGGAGGTAGTGGAGTCACCATCCGTGGATGTATTTAAAGAAAGACTGAATCTGGCACTCAGGGCCATGGTTTAGTTGAGATGTTAGGGCTGGGTTGGACTCCATGATCTTGGAGGTCTCTTTCAACCTAGGGATTCTGTGACACCCCCACCAGGAAACACGCACCATAAATTATATTCCTATAGAAGCTTTCAGGCCAAGGATATTTCAGGTCTTCTTAGAAGAACATTTTGCTTTTTATTTGAAGGTTATTATCTGTGTCTTTTGTCACCTCAACCTCATGCCAAGGGTGAGGAGTGGCTGCAAGTTGAAGGATTGAATGACAAAGCTCAATCTTAGCCCAGTACTCCACTTGCCTGGGAAGAAAGGTTCCCTTTAGCAAATGCTAAAACACACTAGTTTTCAGAGGAACTAATTTTTCAAGCTCAGTCACAAGTGCAGGAGACAAAAATGAACTCTCATATTTATATCAGTGGAATCATACGGTAGCTGTGATCCTGAAGTCAGCACATGGCAAAACTTAAGTGAAGCAACCTGTAACTTGCTGCCCAGATTAGTTCATGCCCAGCTCTCTCTGCCAGCATTTAAAGTCTTTGTGAAAGGCTAAAGTGTAAAGGGCAGCAGCGCCTCTCAAGGCCAAAGTCAACTGATATTAGGAATGGGTACAGTAATTTAACAACCATTAACAGCATTAATGACTCTGTGAGTCAAGACAGAAAGCTGCCAGAAAGACCCAGAACTGCCTCTGCAAGGAGGAAAAATTGCCTTGCCTCCACAAACATACTGCACTCTTATAAAAATCATATAAATATCTTGTTGCTAGCTGAAAGGGCAGAGCTGTCTGCAGCGACAGAGACAGATCCCATCCAGAGACAAAGGTGACACCGTGAAGCACCCACCAGGACACCTAGATTTGAATGTAGGTCAAGATACATCAGAGCAGGATGGTGAGTCCTACAATGGGAGCTGCTTCACCACTGCAAAGTTTTAGGAGCAGGTCACCATGGTCTAATGGAGGGTCCTGAGTTTCACTGAGAAGACCAGAGCTCATAGATGGTGCCCTTCCCTTTCCCTCTGGCAATGCCCTTTTTGTGCTCCTCACCTGTGTTGCCACATGCTCACACTACCACAACCTCTTGATGGAAAAACACCAGCTGCCAGCACATCCAAGTGCTGCAGGTAAGGCTTTGGGGGAAGGGAGCTTGGAAAAGGTCTTGGAAAGACCCAGACCCCACTCCTAAGGCCTCCAGGCAGCAGGAGACAAATGAAGAAATCTCATCTTCTTCTAAAACACTCAGGCCTGCTCAAGATTTGTTCAAGCTTGGTTTTCTACACAAGCAAGTGGTCAGACACTCCCTGTACAGCAGCTCTTGAAACCATTGCCTGGCTTTGGTCAAGTGTGGCAGGACTGAGCATCTCTGTAATCACCCAGTTCCTGGGAGTTTTCATGCAAATGTTTCCCTTTCCTGGTTTGCACGGGAAGGCATGACCAGAGGAGTTAGGGGTGCTGGCAGAGGACATGGAACTGCAGATGGATTCACTGGGTGTCTGTTCCCCAAAGCAGAGGAGCAACTGATTGCAGCTGGAATCATGGGACATGCCTGCTCCAAGGCCAAATCCTGGTTTCCAAGCCTGCACATCCAGGAATGAGGGGAGGTCCCAGCCGTGGGGGGTTGAGTGGCACCATATGATATAGCTTTCATTCTGGTCCAAGGGCAATCCAGCTCCTCCACTCTGTGCCCCAACATGTCCAGGTTGTCAGCAAAAGCTGCCATCCTTGAAAACTGCCCGTAATTGCAGGCTTTCTGTGCTCAGAGGGAAAGGGGAGGGACTGGATCAAAAAAACACCTTGGGTCTTTGAGACACAGAAAACATGTCTGAGTTGATTCAATAGCCTTTCATAGACTCAATAAAAGATTATTCAAATCATCCACAATGAAAGCAAGTTTGGCATCCTTGTCCCTGGGCTAGTGGTAATGCAGAATCCTCACATCCAGTTTCTTACAATTGATGCTATTATTCAGGACAGGCCTCAAGTACTGTCCTGTGGGGGGGTGATAAAAAACACACCCCAAACTCAAAAGGATTCATGGGCAGAATTGTGATAGAAATTTGTATTTTTCCAGCCTGTGAACAGTAATTCGTGCAGTTAGCACTTTATCAGAACTAATTTAACCCAATTTTTCATTTAAACTGCAGGAAAGCAAGTTCAAGTAGGTTTCTCTAACATAAAGGACATCTTTGAACCCAACTTTTGCTCTTGTTCCCCCACCCCCACCTAATGCTATTAAATGCCTTGAAACATGACACAAAAATACATGTCTTATCATATCAGTTGGCTTCTCTCACTATAGCAGCCCTTATCAACATTCAGCAGCCCTATTAATGCGGTCCCCTTCAATCACCATGAAAAAGTAGCATTCCACAGATCTCTGATCCATCCCTTCCCAGTATCATAGGCCATTTCTGGATGCTGAATAAAGAGCAGGAGCTCATTTAATGCCAGGAGTTTGCTCCTTTACCTGTGGCCTGTATGCCCATGGCCCACAGCCCTCACAGCTTGCTCCATGGCAGACCCTGGAGCTGCCAGTCTCACATGAAGCTGTCCATCCCTGGATGCAGCTGCTGGAGCCCTGTCCCTGTCCCACTGGGTTCCTTCCAGTGGCAAGGCTGGGAGACCCCTGTGCTTATGCCCTTTGTCCAGCAAGTAGGGGAAAGTTTACCTCTGTATTACATATATTGTACTGCTAAATGCAAACTGCTCTGAAAATGTATTGTGGATTTGCCTTAATCCTACACTACGTTCTTGAGAGATGTGATGGAATAAAGTGCTAGAAAACCATTCCTCATGAACTGCCAGGATTTTTGTAGAAAGAACTGTCAGACCCAAACCTACAGAACCTACTGCAAGAAGCAGAGCTTCAGGAGCCAAACTGTTCAGGAACTGGGAAGTGGACATCCTCAATGGGCACTAAATTTGACTTACAAACCAGAGAAACCCAGACTTTGGCAGCCATATCTCTGTTCATTTTAGTAGCAGTATCTTTACCTGTTGTAGTCCTCATTGGATATATTGGCAAGCCCTTAACTAACATTTTCCCTTGGGTTATTTTCATTTTATGGGTGGTTGTATTTAATTTAGGATTCCCAAGAAATTACAAAATAACGTAAACAAGTGTTTTCAAAATTGTTTGCATCTGTCCTTTTCTCCCCATGGAACTGGGGTGTCCTTGAGATATTATAGTGGACCTTAGCCAACAGACTGAGAAACAGGATTGGCAAAAACAGAGGAAGGATGTTGCAACACACCAGTTGAATCTTTTCCCTTGGGGTTTTGAGTTTGGTCTGGCCAGAGAGGTTGGCAGGAGGTGAAGGGGACAACCTCTCCACTTTTGTTCCATGTGAAGGCAGGCTTGCAAGGAGGAAGCCTGTTTACAGCAAATGCCTCTTGGGCAGAGTTTACACCAGGCTTGAGAGGTTATTTGGGGTCCAGAGGACACCCCAGGGCCATGTTTTTCCCCTGAGGCTTCATGCCCCTCTTTCAGGGCAGGCAGGTCAGGTAGGGAGACAAAATCTCTGCAGACAATTTGTGTTGCAAGACAGAAACTGCAATGCATGGTTGCTAGCTATGAAAAACTATCCAGGGAGAGGGTTTCTCTCTTACAAAATGCACCTCCTGATCACCCTGCACCAATCATCCCTGCCCTTGCCAGTGCTGCCATCCCTCAGCTTTTCAGTTCTACCTTTGACTTCCTCACAAGCTTTTAAGAATGTCTCCACACAAGCAGCACCAGCCTTGCTGCCTTTCCTAAAATGGGCACTTTCAATTAGAGAAAAAGAACTCCTGACACCTATCTTAGCTTCACAGTATTGGTGCAAATGGTTTAAGCTTTGCTGGGGCGTACCAGATAGAATTGTAGCTAATCTAAGGTCAATTTCTATAGCCAGAGTGTTAGTTTATTATTCTTTAGTGCACTGTTTGGTGGTGTTATTGACATATAAAATGGTGAAATGAATGGTGGAATGATCTTCCCTTCAAGTATTTAGTCATGTNGAGGACACCCCAGGGCCATGTTTTTCCCCTGAGGCTTCATGCCCCTCTTTCAGGGCAGGCAGGTCAGGTAGGGAGACAAAATCTCTGCAGACAATTTGTGTTGCAAGACAGAAACTGCAATGCATGGTTGCTAGCTATGAAAAACTATCCAGGGAGAGGGTTTCTCTCTTACAAAATGCACCTCCTGATCACCCTGCACCAATCATCCCTGCCCTTGCCAGTGCTGCCATCCCTCAGCTTTTCAGTTCTACCTTTGACTTCCTCACAAGCTTTTAAGAATGTCTCCACACAAGCAGCACCAGCCTTGCTGCCTTTCCTAAAATGGGCACTTTCAATTAGAGAAAAAGAACTCCTGACACCTATCTTAGCTTCACAGTATTGGTGCAAATGGTTTAAGCTTTGCTGGGGCGTACCAGATAGAATTGTAGCTAATCTAAGGTCAATTTCTATAGCCAGAGTGTTAGTTTATTATTCTTTAGTGCATTGTTTGGTGGTGTTATTGACATATAAAATGGTGAAATGAATGGTGGAATGATCTTCCCTTCAAGTATTTAGTCATGTGCACAAAAGCACAGAAGTTTGTACTTCCCTAACAATTTTGTTTCTCTATTTCCAACATAATTCTCCAGTGTCTGGAGAATAATTACACACAAGGAAGAATCATTCTTCAGTTAAATAAAAGTATATGTGCTTTTTGTAGGAAAGATGGAAAAAGGTATTTTTATATTGCCTTTAAGAACTGTTACCTTTGTAAGAATGGACTGAATTTGGACCAGTCACCTAGTGCACAAACACATGTACTGCCAAATTGATTCCCTTTTTCTAGACTTCTAGTTTGCATCAGGTTGAACATGAAAACAATTTCTAATGTTCTTAACATTTAAACCCCCAGTTGGTACAAATGCAATTCAAAAGGTGCAAATTGCTAAAGTTTGTGGAGAGACACTTATTTAGCTGTTAATCTAGGTAGTCATAGGTTCTCAGTGCCCTCTATGTGAAACTTTTCTGTTTCTTACCATCTGCATCCATCGTCATCATCAAGGCAATTAGTGGTGAAATAGAAAGCTGTAAGAGAAAACTTCTTTCAGAACTTTTGTCTTCGATGTTTAGAAGGCACTGTGTCTGCCACATGAGCACTCAGTCCACAAAACTTCATATTTATGTGAGGTGAAGACCTTTTTCTTGGGGAAAAGGAACAAACCCCTCTTGCCAGTCAACTTATTAGGGTTTTGTCATTGCTTGCATGGAGTGATTTAGGCATGACTGGGGAGCAGGCTCTTCAGGAGCCACACGCACATGGATTACACAACACACAAAAAGCTTGATAGTGTCATTACCACACCTCTGTTTTTTTAAATACACTTCCTCCTGCTTTTAGGTTGGGTCCAGTTATTCATAGGGAACACCTGGCTCTGCACAAGGAAGCACTAAATCCTTTGCCTTCAAAGCATACAGACAGCAAGGAAGGTCAAGTATTACTCAGGGATTTCTCACCAGATCTTCTGATCAGATCTCTTATTTTCTCAGTAAAATGCAGCACATCATTTTTGCATGTTCAACTCTGGAGGAAAGGCTTGATTAAACCAATGAAGCTAAACCACCTCCCTGAATGTCGCTAAAACAGGGAAATATAAAAATCAGCATTTAAATGTACCATTGAGCAACTAATCCCAATTAATCCCAACAGCCCCTGAAAGTCCTTTATGGCACAGGATGGGCAAGGATCAGCCATGTCCTGGAGCCATGGATCATGCCAACAGCTTCACAGCCAGGAATGGCACCTTCTCACCCAGGGGCGCAGGGCCTGCAGTCCCACAGCATGCCAAGAGTCCTCAACACTCCACCCATGGGACCAGGAGAGGAGTCAGCCAGAGGGAAGTTCAGGATAACCCTTGGCACCTTGCTTGTTTGCTCATTCTCTTCAGAGACCCTGAGCCGCCCACCCCTCAAAACACCAACACCAGCACAAGGGAGCAAGAGACTAATTTATCATTATTTGCAAG
>VZUA01082567.1:0-12124 GCA_013401035.1 Horornis vulcanius
AAGTATAAAAGCAGTAAGAAAACAAACCGTGGTAGTGCAGACACATATGCATCTCTTCCTGGGCTGGAGAAGAAAGAATAGGAAAACCAGCTCTACAGAAGCAACAGTAACAGTATCTACCTCTTCAATTTCTTTAAAATTAAGGTATAAAACAATTTAGAATGCATTAGAACTTGAAAGCCCAGAATTTTGTCTTCTTAATACTCTCCTAAAAATTCACTAGAACCTTAAATATTTTCATTCAACCATGTAATTAATCAATATGTGATTTGTTTCCCCTTCTTATGACTAATTTGGGAGAGGAGGACAGCCCTTGCAGCAGCATTAAATGATTTGATTCTGATAGCTTTTGGTAAAGGAGTAGAATATGCAACAAACCTGATTGTTCCTCCTTCCCAAGTTAAACTGCTTGCACTTATCAAAGGCTCCAGCCAACACAAACATGACAGCTTTTTCTTTTCCTTGTCCTGTGTGGCTTGAGGGCTGATGCACTGTTCTTTGCCTGAGCCACTGCAAAGGTCTCAAGTGCACTCAAGTCCAGCAAGGTCAGCCTGCTCCCTCCACACCATGGTAGCCAAGTATTCTGAATGAGACAGCGTGGTCTAACAGGGAGTGATCAAATGGAAAAGCTTCCAGAGGGCCACACATACCTGAGGGAATCCCATACCAAGAGGGTCAAATGCAAAGCTTTGCCTCCTTACACTGCCACAGCAGCTCTACAAGCCTGGTGGTAAGAGCCAGCTGAACATGTTATATTTTTTAACTGATTTGCAAAGTCTGGGCTCTAAACAACCCAGTTCTGAAAGAGAACAGCCCAATTTCCCACAAGTGCTCAGAATCCTGAAGGGCTGGATAGCTCAGGTTGCTGATAGCAACCTATGTACATGGTGAGGATGAGGAAAGGGAAGGCTACAAGACACAAAGTACCTCACATCTACACTCCTAGAAGTCTCAGTACTGGCAGCTATTCCAGCCTAGGAGAGCTCTTTTCTAGTTTAACTTGAGCCACTTTAAAAATGGTCTGCTCTGAACACAGAGCAAACACCATACAACTCCTATTCTTGTTATGTTTTAAACCAATTTTTTCTTAAAATCCCTGTCACTTCCCTGCTCTGCAGAAGCATTCATACAGGGGATGATGAGCAGTAGATGTTTCAGTATACACAACCCATAGATTAGATGCTGTTAAAGATTTTCCGTGTTTCTTTGGTTTTAGGAGATTCCTTGTTTCATTTCCAGGAGCAGTTTTTTTCTAGAACTGTTCTATCACTACATCCACTTATAATATCTACATCTTTTCTGAGGTGCTTTCCAAGACTGCTCACCTTCAAATTCACCAAATACCTACCAGTTGTTGCCTCTTGGCTAGAGAGTGGACCCTGTTGAAAGGCAGCTTTCACTGTTCTGCTGCCTGTGTGATGTCTCTTTGTCTATAGAGAAAACTCTGCATTACTTGAAGCATAAAATATGATGAAGCTTTAAAATAAGGACATACAGAGATTGAGGGTGAGGGGATGTCCTCCTATTCATTGGCCAGGCACGGAAACTACCAGAGGTCACAAAAGCTGAACTTCTTTATTCAAGCAGAAATTCCCATTGAAGCCAAATGAGGTTTTGTTGAATGAGGGCCACAAGAATAAGCCTGGAGTACACTCTGGACTGGGAGCAAGTCAAAGCAAATTACGCAACAGCTGTCAGGAATCTGTGTACAGGTCTGCAGAGCCACAGTGTAGGAGGAGCCCTGGTCCATCCTTAACCTTTGTCTATTTATGTCCCAGCACTGAGACCCCTTCCAACAAAACAAACCATGCTTTAATATATTTTTATTAGAACAATTTATAGCAAACAGCTCTCTCCTCCTCTTCCTCTTTCCCCTCCCCTCCTTCCCACCATTCCCTCTCCTTCCTCTTGCTGTGTTGTGCTGTTTGTGTGGAAAAAAACGAGCTCCTGCCCTTGCCAAGAGTGACATCAACTCATTCTTATCCGGTGATGTCCAGCAGAATCTTCCTCTGATAAACATTTGCTCAGTGTCAGAGCCCCAAGGTTACTGGCTGCATTTTGTTTTCATTGTTGTTTGTTTTCTGACACTTTGCTGCTCGTTATACATTAAAATCCTCCCCCTTGCATGTCTTCGACCTGGAGCCGAGTGAGGAGGTGAACAGGACATTCCTCGCTGCTTACCCGGGTCTCCCACCACCCCCTTCCCCTGAAACAAGAGTCTGTTTCTCTATGAACAAGAACAAGCTGATACTGCAGAGAAAGAAAAAAAAAAATCAGGAGTGCAAACCTATGTCTTTCTAACCTTGGGTTTCTTTTCTTTTTTAACAGATTTTCTTCTTTCCTAGCATGCTCTAAAGTTAGAGAAGAGCCATAGCTGATCAATGGGCTGGTATACTTTCCTCCCACCTGATGAAGAACTTCAGATGTTTTCCTCTTCTCCTCTCTCTCCCCTATCCATTCTCTCCTCACAAGCCACCAGCCTTCTGGAGAACAGGGAAGCAAATGATCCTTTTTCAGGCATGCTCCCCACACCCCTTACCCAAGCTGACATTTATCTGAAGTACATCAACCTGGGCATTCAGAGCTGAGTGAGATGCACTGCTCTCTGTCCATGGGCAACATGGAGCCATGGACAATCTATTAAAGCAAGAAGCAGAGAAAATTTTGACAAAACCTAAAGGGCTGAGTAATGGTCAAGAGCCCTGAAATGTCCAGCAGTGAATAAAGACTGGAAACAAGCACCTTTTACCCTGATTGGCTCTTACATACAATTCCATCAAAGAGAAAGCACTCTACAAAAACTTCATTACAGGATAATTGATATGTTGCAACTACAACTGCATACCTCCCTGGGTCATTGGGAAGGAAGAAAAATCCATTTGTACAGTTATCCAGAAGGAAAGGTCTGCTGTAAATGGAAGATGTTCTGCTAGCACCAACCTATTGCCTCCCACTTTTCTAGGAAACCCATCCTAAAATCTCCTCTACTGTCCAGGAAAAGGCTGCAGCTATTCTTAACAGCTTGTGAAAACAATGATCTTTTAGCTTATATGTGACACAATGAACAAGTACCTTCAGAAAGAAAATGAAGAAAAAAAGTTACTTTTGATTACACACAAACATATGCCAGCTGTACTAGAGCATTGGGAGTACCAAAAAACACCAGCACAGGAAATGACTCCCTGCCATGCCACCATAACTTAGAGGAAGCTGCTAGAAGGAAGAAAGCCAAGATGACAACCTGGCTTCAAACCAAGCACAGGAATCCAGTGATCAGTCAGGACAGTTAACCTGTCCTTAGGTTCTTCAACCTTTCCAGATCTCAGTGGTGTCTCTGATGCCACTTGGATCCAACTACTCTTGCAAGTTCACAAATCCCAGCAGTACCTGCTGCCACAGGATTATCTGCAACATCCTCTTATATAACAGCAAGCTCTGTTCTTGTGTAGTTCCCTTTATTATTTTTTCTAGTTCATACAGAAAATGTTAACAAACAAAACATTTCCTCCTCATCACTTGATTTTCTAAAAGCCTTGACTATTCTCATAGAAGTAGGCAGAGTACAAGTAATAATTGTAGTCAAGGTCAGGCAAGAAGTATGTTCTCAAACCACGAGGAAAGAACATCCAGGCTCTCAAATTAATCAACAAATGAGACATTTCTACTATCAATTTTCAGTGAGAAGATTGCCATCTTTTAGAGAGGTGTTTTGGAAGATCAAGGTTTTATTTCCTCTTTTCATAACATTCTTTTGAAATTGTAAGATATTAGTAGCAGCTGAAAAATAAAGTCATCGAATACAAATTTTGAAAAATAATGTGCTAAATCTTACTGTGATCCCCTCTCTCTTTCCAATAAGACAGCCAGCCTAAATAAATGGAAATTCTCTTCTTGCCTTGAAGGCCTGATAAGATGCTACACCACTATTGCAACAGATTGCCCTCAAGGTTATCCTGCCCCTTTCCATGACTAAACAGACAGGCAGATGCACCAAAACCTCACACAGAAAGACTACCTTAACCAAACAAGAACAAGCATGCCATAAAAACCCTACACAAACAGAAACTATACACACCAGTCTTAAAATACAATTTCAGAAAATGACTGATTTTCCAGAATACACAAAGAACATTTTTAGCTTACAAGTTTTTGCATTGAAACATATCTTAACAGTGTCCAGTGTCCACTTGAGTGGAAAAGGGGGGAATGTTTTTGGAGGGATAGAAGCATATCCATTTGATGCTACCCCATCAGAGGTTGTTTTGCTGTCCTAGAGGTGAAACTGGCCTTGGCTTGGCTGACAAGTAGGGATGCAGCTCCATAGGAAACTTGGGTGCCAGGTCCCACCTGTGCTCATTTTAGGGTTGAGTTCTTTTCTAGGGTATCTTTTTTACGGTATTTGAAGTATGTGAGTATTTCCAGTACCCAGAAATAGGATGTTTGCTCACAGAAATACTGACAGGAACACAAATTCCCAAACGACCTTGACTATAATTAACCATCTAATTTTAGTGGTGTTTGGCTGACCAACATCCCCCTGGCTGGTTTGTTTCAACAGACAGATTGACTGCAGAAATTGCCAGAGCTGTACTCCAGTAGGATACACCCCATGCAGTAAGGGAGGTGAGAGTTGCAATACAGGAATTCATATGCCTGTGAACAAAATAAACTTCTTTTTTCACAACAGGAATTAAAAAACATATAGCAGTGTTGTCTCAGGGGTTTAGTTAGCTTCAAATGAACCCTGATAACAAGACATCTTATCAGAAGCTTTGCTTTCAACAAAACCAATTAGTATCAATTGAAACAGAACCAGCTGAGATAAACGTGTACATAGCATGCATAACCTTGAGGTCCACAATGCCTAATAATTAAGTACTGGATCATTTCCCATACTCAACAGAGAAAAGTTTGTATAAATCAACAACAATCAAAGGAAAGTTGTTCTCCTATGGGGACAAGAAGAGTTTGAATCCAATACATATACTTCAGCCAGTTGTCCTTGTGAAACTGAGCCATGGCACGGCTCAGGTTTTCTGTGCAGCTTTTTGAGATCTCCAAACAAGATTGTGAACTTTTCCTTCCTAACATTTTGACTTACTTTCCTCCAAAAATGAGTCCACATTTCCAAAGTCTCTTACAGACAAAGAAAAAAACTAAGCCACAGCTCATTAGCAGAATTCCCACCCAAAACCGTACTTATCCACCTCCTTTTCTCTCCCTGCTCTTTTGCAACCTTCTGCATCTGCCTCTGCATTACTATTTCTTTTTAATCTCCCATTTCAAGAAATATTTATCTGGACCTTTTAATTAGCAATGGTTCAACGGGTCCTTACGTACTGATACAGTTTTTAACTTCACACAACCTCTGAATGGGCTGGAGAAAAGTGAGGTGGATTGAAAACTGGCTGAGCTGCCAGGCTTAAAGGGATGTGGTAAGTGGAATGAAGTCCAGCTGGAGGACAGCTACTGGTGGTGTGACTCCAGACTATGACATTGAGGCCAATACTGTTTAACATGTTTATAAATTACCGAGATAAAGGGCAGAGCCCCTTCAGCAAGCTTGCAGATTATACAAAAGAGCTGATAACACCTCTGCCATTCAGAGGCACCTTGACAGGCTGGAGAAACGTGCTGATGAGAATCTCATTAAGTTCAGCAACACAAAATGCAGAGCCCTGCACCAGGGGAGGAACCACCCCGAGCCCCAGCTCATGCTGGGGGAGAGAGCAGCCTCGCAGAGAAGGACTCACAGACAGACAGCAAGCTGAACACGAGCCAACAGCAAGCCTCTACAGCAGAGAGAGCCAAGAGATCCCAGGCTGCATGGGGAAGAGCTGCCAGCAGATGGAGGGGAGGTGGTCCTTCCATTCTGCCCAGCACAGCCCAGTGCTGTGTCCAGTGCTGGGCTTCCCAGTACAAGGCAGGCATGGACATGCTGGCAGTAAGTCCAGTGAGGGATCATGGAGACCATTAAGGGGCTACAGATCTGTCCCATAAAGGAAGGCTGAGTGAGCTGGAACTGCTTATCCTCAGGAAGAAAAAGCTTGAAGGGGAATCCCATCTATGATAAACACCTGATGGGAGGCAGAAAAGGAGTCAGGCTCTTCTCAAGTAAGGAGAGAAAGGACAAGAGATAGTGGACAAAAATTGAAAAACAAATAAACATAAGCTTCTTTTGGTTTGGTTTTGTTGGGGTTTTTTTAAGTATGAAGGTGATCCAACAGTGGAACAGGTACCCAAAGAAGTGGGAAGTCTCCATCCCTGGAGATACTCAAAACACAACCAAACAGGGTCTTGGGCAATCCACTTTTGCTGACCTAGCTTTATACAGGGAAACTGGACTAGGCTGTCTCCAGAGGCACCAGCTGCCTTCAGCAATTCTGAGCAATGGGAAAGACAAAAGTTAGGGTCTCTAAAGGCACTGATGACTTGTAAACAGTACTTATGTAATCACTGCTACTCTTAAAGAACATTATAAAATTTCTCAGCACATTACCCCTTTGCAGCAGGATCATCCTGTATCCTTCCAACAAAGAGCAACACAGAAATGCTACCAGAACAGAACTTCAAACTTACACCAAACTCTAACTCAGCGTTTGCACTCTGCCTCTTTTCTCCCACTTGGTTATTACAGACTGGTCAAGTGCAGCCTGGGGTGCAGAAGTAGCAGCAAGGAGCACATCACTTGCATTCTGGTATACAGCCATTACTGCCTGTGACCACAGAATGCACATGTTTCTTATAACATGAAAGAAAGCTTCTGAGAGCATTTCAAATTCATTCAAGGGCCAAATTCCTCTTAGTTACTGAAAAATGGAGCAAGCTCACCCATCCCACATGCTGAGACTCAGTGCTACTTCCATAACTGCATTGCAAGTTTCAGGACATGCAGTATTTTTTCTTTCACCATTAGCAAAGTTATAGGACCATCTCCTCTACTTCTAGACATGCTGGCTTCAGAGAGCTTGAAAACACATGCTCTTCTCATACTTCTCCATTTGCCTTCTGATTTTTGTCTACAAAGCAAAATGTCTAAGTGGCAATTTCTGTGGTTAGCGTGCAACTCTTCAGTGCTTGTGGCTGATAAAGACAACTTTCATTCAACCAGAACACTTCAATCCACATCCAGACTTTCCTTAGAGAGAACCAGGGTAAACACAGGCGTTTCAACTTACAATTTCTGTGATGCCCACGTGAATTCTTCAAAATCATGCATGACTATCATCCAAGCTTGTTGCACACAGGAACACTCCCCCGAGGTCACACAGGAACAAGCTACAACTCCCCCTCCTGCATGAGTCATGCACCTCCTGCCACCTGCACCCACTGGCTTCAAACACCAAGCAGAGCTTGTCTTTTCAACAGGAGTAACTTCACCCTCCTCTCCTTCAAGTGAAGGGCATGAAGCCCTGCTCTGGTCCTCTTTACCAAAAGCATTCCAAAATCTATGACTGAAAGCCACTCCTTTGCTTCATTTAACCCAACCTCTCCCCTCTCAGAGCACACCAAACTTCACAGCTGTTTATCTCCAACCTACCTATGTTCAGTCTTCAGGACTGCACTCTCTTGTCCACCGGACTAACACAGAACATGTTTGGCAGACTCCACCGGTTTTGTGACCAGAACACTGTCGTGTCTCAGCACAATTTAAAAAGGAGAAGCAAAGTCTGAACATTTTGCAACAGCACCATCATTTCTGCGCATGCTTTAAGCAATCTGTCCTGGTTTAACCAGGTGGGGCAGGAGTTGAGGAGTTCTGTCTGCATCCTCCAGGTTTCACTGCAAGAGTTCCATTCGAGAGGGTGCTGATGTCAGCAGAGAATCTGGAAGAGAGGGAGCAGTTTGCATCCCAGATGTTCACCCAGCCACTGCCAGGCACCAAGAAGCAGGTTGGAAACACAGGGCAGAAAATTAAATCTAGAGAAACAAATCACTTCTCAACTATGGCTGCAACACAAAAATCACAACGTAAAGAAACTCAAGTTTCTTTCTTTAATGACACTATATTAAAGGTACCATGTCTTTGACTCATGTCACTGAAATTATTTTTAAAATGGTGACTTTCCCTACAGCCAAATGTCACCTTCCCCACTATCATTAGACCATTCATTCTTTCATCCATGGTACACCCTGAAACCCTGGAAGTTTCTTTCTATTCTATTCTTATTTCCTAAGGAAAAATTTTGAAACTGGTAGAAGCACAGGGTAAAATCCCACCATTTAACTATCAAGAAATTATATTGCTGCTATAGAAAACATTAATGAGCAGTCCTTGACAATATCACTGTTCTTGTTTGCAACAGGTCTTTCCAGCAAGCATAGCAAGAGGATGAAAATTCTGTCTTTTCCATTTTTATCCGAAAGCAATGGAATTAACCCACAGAATTTTTTACTTATTTTCTTTGCTCTTAAACTGGCAGCAAAATAAATAAATAACCTCTTGAGGATGAGGACAGTTAATGGAAACCTAAGCTCAAACACTTAAAGTAAGGGTATAAACCCCCAAACTTGTCTCTGATTTGAATTTGTTTTCAGGATTGCTGGAAGAAACCTTGTATTTCAGCATCAAGATAAGCCAATTTAAGCCAAAGTTGCTGTCCTACATCCCCATATACAACCCAAATACACTATATTGACCTCTCCTTTATATCACTGTTG
This sequence comes from Horornis vulcanius, assembly GCA_013401035.1. NCBI lineage: Eukaryota > Metazoa > Chordata > Aves > Passeriformes > Scotocercidae > Horornis > Horornis vulcanius. The sequence continues at coordinate 8,662 of VZUA01082567.1, forward strand.
TTTTTACAACTAGGTGGAAGGCTAATTCAAGGAAATGAGACTGAGAGAAACCAGTGCTATTTTAGAGAGGGGAGGGTTAAGTTTTCAGCTGGCTCAGCTCCCTGTCTGGCTGCATGAGAGGCAGGGATAACACAAGGGAGTAGGGAAAACAAGACTGCCTTCAACCAGCTTTAAGCTCCAACTGAACTTGGCGAGCCAGCTGGAAGGTCAGGAGATGAAACCTGCTGTGCTCATGCCACTCCCCAAAGACCACTGCAGTGCTTGAGGTGTGTACAATGCGTATGTTTAAAACTAAAAAGCTTTGTCAAGAGGTATGAGTCAATGCTGAACAAGCAGGCAAAGCTACAGAGCCCAGTATAGGCTCTTGCAAAAGATACAGGCTGAGGTCTGGGGGAAGTGCATAGCCCAAGCTCAGAGATGCACTTAACTTTATTAGCTGAGGATGATTCTGCCCCATTACTTCGGTTTGAGATGCCCTGACACTGCCTCTCACTGCCTCTCACTGGCTAAAAGTTAGTCCCTAACACCCAAATCTACTCCTTCCTGAGGAGTTGGTGTGTTCACAGCAATGGTATCACTGTTGAGGGTGTACATATCTCCCCCTATCACAAGCAGCCCTCCCCCAAAATGCATAAAACCAAGAGGTTGTAACTGCACTGCAAGCCAAACCTGCAAATTTAATTTTCCGAGTTCCCCAAAAGCCTCAGGCGTAGTTTTCAAAAAGAGAACTGCCAAAGTGGATCATAACTAGAGGACTGACTAGTGCTGCATCTCACCCTAAAAGAAATTAATAATATTAATCACATTAATATTCCAGGAATCAGCAGAAGACAGGTAACCTCGCCTGATACCTAGAAACCAGCACAGACTCAAAAACATAAGGTTTGAGTCTCCCTCCAAAACGTTTGGTAATCATTTTTTCTGACAACTCCCTCTATTCCTAACCCCTAAGCAAACATCCAACTCCTTTTTGAACCTTGTTAAATTCTTGGCCCCAGCAGCATCCTGTGGTTGACTGTTCCAGCATCTAATTGCAATTCCTAACTTCTGGAGCCGCCTGCCGTGCTCTGTCTCACTAAAACACTGAGCCCACTCCACCCACGTGCAAGTGAAGAATGTTCTTGATAATCCTTGTGAACACATCTGCTTCAGAGCACAGCACTGCCTCAATGCATGTCTGCACCAGGCCTCTGAAATCCACATATTAAACTGCCAGGAACTGCAGGAATGCCAGAAGGAAAAAGCCTATGGCAGACTAATCCCTGCAGCAATATTTGGAAGAAGCACTTAATCACTCTGCTAAGCAAAAATAAACAATGCAAAGGCAGAAAACAGGACAGCTGAGTAAGAACAGCAAAATATTTGAGCAATTAACAGCAAGAAGATGCTCTGGTTTCATCAGAGTGCACCTGAATTACAGACTGTGCTCTTGTAACACACCACTCCTCGAAAACACAGCCCAAATGTGTCAGGCACATATAGAGAGTCATGCTGCATCATGTCCTCCCCTGCATCCTGCACATCAGGGAATCCAACTGTACTGGCCAGTTTCCAGAGTGAAATCATAGTCTGCTATCAGCACTATGAAGTTATGTTTCCAGAAAATCCTGATGTCATAGCCTGAGAGCAATTATCAATGAGGAATTATTGATTTTAATGTCAAGTTGTGCAATCATTTAACAGGGGAGAAATAGAAGAAAACAACCAAGAATTGCACAGGCTATTCAATGTCTTTAAAAACAAAAAAGAATTTAAGAGTCTTTGATATCCAAAACAATTGCAGTCGTGGCCAAAACAAAATCTGATTTTATTCACTAGGGATTTATTGTTATTTACTGCAGTTTGTTGACAAACAGTTCACCTGAAATGGACAATATACACATGGCTGACAATATAAACGGCAGAAGTATGATCTACTAGACCTATTTTACTCAGCAAATGCTGCAGTCAGATGTGGGAGCCATGACTTCATCTAAAGTTATGGATGCACCCTGGAGTTCTGAGCAGGAACAGCACATGTGTGCCATGGAATGCCCCAACACACCTGCCAGGCTAATGCCATCAGGGAGCTAAGCCCTCTGTGAAACATGATTCCCACCAAGAGAAAAACAAGGAAAGCTCTCTTACCACACCTGGAAACCTCAGTTTCATGGCAGGTGAGGTGCCAGCGTGTTTCAGCACATCATCCAAAGAACGCTGGCACCAGCACAAAGTAAAGGGAAGGGACTGGGTTATCAAACAGCAACTCAATACCAGAGGAGCAAAGCCTTGGCATGAAGCTCCATCAGCTAATGGTTCATCACAGTCACAAAGGGGTGGTGGCCCTGCATCCACTTCTTCTCTTGTACCAGCCCTGGCACTTGTCTGATAGAGCAATAGACCAAAGCAGCTTATTAAGGGTAGAAAATTAACCTGGCACAAAAGGAGCTCTCTGCCATGTTAGCAGCACAAATCAGTTTCACACAGGGTCAGATGAATGTCAGACTCGGTGAGGATGGAGGGACATGCCAAGGAGGAATGTGGGTGGGTGTATTCTCCTCCCTGGACAGGAGGGAGCTATTACATCAGCTCAAGATACACTGCATACCCTGAGGAGCCAGACTGTCTCACTTTGCCTTGGAGGGGACATCAGCCTCTCCAAGCAGTTAGGTACAGCACTGTTTTAATGCTCCCCTATCCATCAGCACAGGCAAATGATCTCCATGAACCCCAGGTACAGCCTGCACAGTAGTGAACAACAGTCCCCATGGTACCCATCCTACAGGGACAGCCCAAGCCAAGCACTTTTCACACACAGCTCAGAGGAATTTTGCTTTCTGCAAGCTTTCAGAGCAAACACCCTTTCAGCCTGCAGCTCTCCAGTGATAGCCTCACTTTAATACAGGGCTATATGACTGCAAGGCAACAAATGTCATTTTGATAGGAATCGTATGCTCTTTCAAGAAGGGAGAAAAGGAGGGGAAGGGAAAAAAAGGGGGGTGGGGGGAAGGAAAAAAAAAGCAGTGTATTTCCTTATTTTATTTTTCCATATCCTCCATGAGGGTTAGTTTACCAGATATGGCCAAAAAGCAAAACTAATGCATCAGTCTGATCCCTCTATTAAGAAATGATGAATCTAGAACATTTCTCAGCTATATTCCAGGGATCCTCTCTGTGCAGGGACTGATTCAGCCATGCACTGGGATAGCTGCTCACTCAGATAACAGAGAGATTGCATTCACTTTGCAGAAATAGCTTCTTTTCAAAGACATCAGAAAACAAGTATGCAATGACTGTTTATTTGCATTTGAAGCAGGGGACAGTGAAAATTCAACTTTGTGACTGTGTTTTTAACATTCACTGAAAAGGGACAGTCACTGAATAAAAGACAACAGTGGTGTAGGATTTTCTTAAAAGTAAAGTGTGGTTTCTTTGTTTTTTTTTTTTTTAATGTAACTGTTCCCAGAAGCATAGACAGCAAAGC
>VZUA01082568.1:7238-20688 GCA_013401035.1 Horornis vulcanius
CACCAACATACTTCCCACATTGGAAAAAAGTTCCTTGTTGAAGGGAGCAAAGAGGTACTTCCCACACTAAATATTCCTGGAGTACAAATTAACAGCCTCTAATGGAGACCCCTCTGGATTTCTGCAAGGACAAATGAGCAGAGATTATGAAGGGGCTCTCTGTAATTGCACAGGTAATGTTACCTGGCCAGGGACAGGGGCCACTGGGGACCCAGGGTCATACCAATACAAGCAGAATGCAGGATCACTGACTTCCACCTGCATGGGGTCTCAGAAGCAGAAGTGTGCCAGCCCAGATGACATAAAAACATAAGCAAAGTAGGAACTGTAGGGGTTAATGTCTGTTCTCAGATGCAGCAGCACAGTACCCAGAAAAATCAAGCAGAACATTAGTTACACAATCTCTCTACCACATCTGAAACAAAAGCAGTAAATATCATGTCAGATATCAGCAATAAGTTTTTGGTGTAGCCAGCAATGCCATGAGCTAAATATCTAACCTTGTTCTTCAGGAAAGTTCTTCATGGAGGGGTGTAAAATTTTCTCTTCCAAAAAGACAGGAAAAAAACAGAAGTTTTTCATCCTCCCTCAGACCTGAGAGAAGGCTTGTACCCTCAAAACTATATCAAACTAAATTAATTGGCAAATAATGAATATTCCTTTTTCCCTTTTTTGTTTTTTTTTTTTTTATTATTATTATTGTTAATAGATATATGTGTGTGTGCATAGATCAAGTTTTATGAAATTACCTCATCAGACTTATGTGGGGCTCTTCAATAACTTATTTCTTGAGTTTTTCTTTAATTAAATTACATTTCCCCAGTTCTATCCCTTTTTTTCATTCCTGCAACATTTTTCTCTCCTGGGTAACCTGGGTAAGAACAAGAGCCAGATGCAAAAATCTTGTGTTTCCGTGAGGAAGCACTGCTGCAGATAGTCAGATTATTTACACCACTTTTTTTTCCTTTTCTTCTTCCTCCCTTCCTCAACCATAAACAAAGTCTACAGCATGAAGAGGCCAATCCTTGCCAGCAGAACCAAGTTTTGAAAAACACTGCTCCGCCATATGTTCAGTCCTGACCAGCGTGATAGTTAGGAAGCTGACATCTGCAGATGGGGAGTTCATACCACCATTCAGCACAAACATGCTGCTACTGTACACTGAAGTCAATATTAGCCAGACTTTGCTTAGGAGAAATTTTCAACACTGGTCTACAGTTTCACCTTGCCAACTAATTTTTGTTACACTGATGTAAATGAAATAGATATAAAAAGAATCTCAGAGAAAAATGATGGCACTGATTGAAAAAGGGAGTCCTTGTGATTCCTTTTGGTAATCTCCTTTAGAAAGAAAACTCTTCTGTAGCAGTTATTACATTGAAGCTGTTGGTGCAATAGAAAACACTTGCCAATGTTACATATGATGGACTTTCATGAAAGCCCAGTAAATTCTATTTGGCCTGTAAGGTTATGCACTATGAGGATACAATGACCTCAGACTTCTGAACTTCTTTGAAGACCCAGTTAACTCAGTTTTTCTCTGAAGAAGCTATATCAAACTTGCAATAAGCACTGTATGAACCAAAAAGTTCACACAGTGAAAAAAAAGAGGAGGTTTTGCCTTTTTTGATGCCCTTCTTAAAGCAGCAAGAATACTCTACTTAAATGTTTGTGGGAGTGACATTGGTTCTTCTACAGAAGCACTAATATAAAATACATTTTCTCTGCTACTTTTACTTTTTCTCCCTCTTGCTCCTTTCTCATTCCATCTGCAGCTCCTCATGCAGTCCAAACACTTTTTCCAGGGCTTAAACAGATTTACAGCTAGTAATTTCCACAGGGACTGTGTGCATGTTCTCTCAGGCATGCTCAGGCACCAACACTCATCAGAGGGCTGGAAATCAAAATCTGTGTCAGTTGTGCCACTGGCAGTGAAATTCCATGAGTTCATGTTTGTTGTGTCCCTCATTCAGACCTTTATTGTATAGCTGTGCCCTTATTCAAAAGCCTGTATCTAAAGCCTCTGTNGAGTAAATTCATCTTCTGAATTTTTATGGGCACTAGCTACCTAATTTATTTTTAGTGTAGATCAGAGGTACATCCCACTTCTGATCACTAATGATGCTGTCCACCACCCCAATTATTTTTCTAAAAGAATTAGGGGAACATACAAATAATGAAGGGAACCATTACCTCAAGAGTACTGCAAAAACCAGTGTTTTGAGCAAGTAGGTAACCAGATTTGCCCAGCATCTGATGCATGATGGAAGACAGGGAACCAGAGCATTTGCAAGTTGAAGACGCCCTATTAATGAAACAGTTGCAAGTCTCTGCCTTAATCCAGGCATGCTCATTAACTTACTACCATACACTAAGCTTTGCACACAAACATATATAAGATATGATATATGATATGATATGATATGATATGATATGATATGATATAATATTAGTATACATAAACTGTAGTTGATGAAAAGAAAAAATGCAGATGAAACAGTCTGCTCTGTCTAATAAAATTCATGCTTATTTTGTCATACCTACAATGAATAATATGCAAACTATACAAAGCTTTGTAATTAACAGTACAATTCTGTGCTCAAAACATGAACCAAACACTATAGTAACAATTCTCTGTGAGCATGCATCCTTACTTAAACTTTCTTTCTCTATATAAAAAAGAATAAGTTCCTCAGTTGTTTATACAAAGAGGAAGAAGAGTTGAAACACAGGATTAGAATTCAATTATGTTTAAAACACAGTATAATGATTATATTATTCAAAAAGTTCAGAAGAATTTGATGATCTGTCTCCCAATATCTTAAACTACTGTGTTCAAACAGTATGAAAACTGTAATTCACTAGTATTAAGTGACCTGTGCCTTCTGTATATATTGCCTGTATTAAGTTAATGGGACACAGCACTTGGAGGCCTTCAATAATGACAATAAAGTCCTCTTCCTCTCATGACATTCATATGATGTGTACAACTTGACTGACGGATGTGCCATCCAACCCAGACTTGGTTGTAATTGACAGTTTAGCTTGAATTTGTCATATGGGATCTCTTGAGATGGCAAGTACTACAGAAAATCAGGGACAGATGGAAGAAAAATCAAATGGCCACTTAGTCCACCCCTGACAGAAAAGGAACTGTCTTCTGTTGCTCACAATGTCATTTCTTGTCATAAATTACTCATCTGAGGTAGGTTTATCACTGCCTCTGAGATGCTACTTTACAGAATAGTAGAGGTAAACACAGAAACTTTGGCTGAGCCTATGCCAAGAGCCTGCCACAAAAGCTTTCCAGAATGCTGTGCTGCTGTTTCTTAGTTATGTTCACTTGGAGTACAGGCATGACACTAACCCTCTCTAAGACTCATTGGAGAATAAAGTTCCTCTGTCATACTAGATCATATCTGCTAAGAAGGAGTTAGCAAGGGCCTCTTGGTGGCAGTGAGAAATAGGTGATCACCTCCCTAAGGCTTTGTCATGTCACTGCCTTGTTTCCAGCTTATCTCCCAATTCCAGGAGCCCAATTTCATCTCCTACCAAAAATAACTTCCCTTGCAAGGGATTCAGCACATTCTTTCTTCACAAATAATAGCATAATTTAAAATCCCATTGAAGAATCACAGAATATTGGAAGGCACCCACAAGGATCATCAATCTCAGATGTTAAGTGAATGGCCTCTACAGGGATCACAACCCTGAAAATATTAACAGCATGCTCTAACCAACATAGCTAATCTCAGGTACCATTGATTTTAATAAACTATGGCTCAATCTTCTAAATTGTCCTATCCTCCCCAAAATGATGCTTTGCATGCAAAGGATTAGGGGCACACAATCATCATTTTTCATTCCTCGGCAAATGCAGAGATCACAGTTTTACATACACATCAGAGATGGCTACAGTTATAAAGTTTCAAATTTATCTCACAAGGAAAGCCAACATCTGTTTTCATCTTGCTGACAACATGAACAGCAATGTTTTTATTCTGCTGAACAAAACATTAACAAGGACTGAATTTTCAAACTCATATTTTGTTCCTTTATGCATCAATTCAACATTAAACTGCATCTTCTGATATACTGCTATACCTACAAGAAGCTGCAACTTGGTTATCTCAAACTTTGACCATTTCTTTATGTCAGGTTTGAGTCTTCCTGGACTATATTTCCCAAGACACACTGCAAGAGATCACATGTTTTGTGAAACATTTAGTAAAACCAAGGACACTAGTGTAGTAGAAATCCCTGTGTCACATGTCTCTCTTTGTAAATATATTGCACCCACTCATTTGCTTGCACTTTATAGCAGCCACTCACTCCAAAATGACTGAAAAGGCTTTGATGCACTTTCACCAACAGAGTCAGCTATGAGGACTGAGTATGTACTTCATCTACATCATTTAAGCCTTGCCTGCTCCAAGAAAAATGTTATTATTTTATTGACAAATCACATCTGCTACCCAAACCACATACAAGGCCAGTCGTAGGTAAACTCTAAATTCCAAATTGCATGTCTACAACTGCCAAACCAGCATGGATCACCAAGAAGATTTTTAAAAAGACCATAAAGGAAAACTCTGTTCTGTGCAAATAGCCTATTACAGTACTGTGTTTTGTGTGCTACAGCCTTTAAAAGGAAATGACACAGTAATTTCCTGTCAAATCAAATCATTTCTAGCACAACTTTTCATTGGGGGTATTCTGCATGTATCCTGAAATTTGTTTTCTGGGGAGACAACAGGCACAGCTGCATGTCTGGTAAATATGTGTGCTTGGTTTTCATGTGGGGATATATGTGAAATTAAATTCAATTTGATTCAACAGTACTTCATTGGCATGGCAAGCTGCTAAATGTAGCCTAGGAAAAATGGACAGACCCTTGAGGTAGCTGTCACCAGCTGATACAATGAGTTTAGGATGGGGTTTCATTATGTATCTGGGGTTTTATCCCATCTATCTATTCCATACTTCTGCCCTTTTTCCATTTTGTTCAGTCATTTTAACAGTAACCTGCCATCTGAGAGTACTTCACAACACAATGCCATCATTACACTCTCCCCCAGGGGTCAGGAATATTTTTCTACTCAATTTTTTTGACAAATACATTTTAGGATTTCTGATGATACCCCAAAAATCTTTTTGTATTTCATTCAGATTTTGGATGTTGATGTAAAAAGCATTGCTTCATTTTGTTTTTTCCTACTAGATCTGCTCAGATGCTCCGTTTTTCCCTCCACCCCTTTTTTTTTTGTCTCCTTGTTTCTGCTCATAGCTTATAGACATTCCTTCTCCATTCAGTGTATGTTTCAGCCTGTATATTCACTGAAATAAAAAAAAATCTATTAAGACAACAGTTTCCAGTTGCTATTGCTTGCTTTCATCCTTCCCAGACCTCAGTTATACAGAGCCTTATGAGTTACAGAGACAGAATCATAGAACCACAGAATGGTTTGTGTTGGAAAGGACCTTAAAGATACTCTAGTCCAATCCCCGTTCCATGGNACTCTGGTCCAATCCCCGTTCCATGGACAGGGATACCTTCTACCAGATCAAGTTGTTCAAAGCCTCATACAACCGGGCCCTGGACACTTCTGGGAATGGGACACTCACGCTGCCCTGGGCAACCTGTTCCAGCAACTCACTGCCCTCACTGTAAAAAATCTCTTCCTTCTGTCCAGTCTAAATTTACCCTTTTTCAGTTTAAAAAGATTCAGTTTAAAAAGATTGCCCCCTGTTCTATCACAATAGACCTGGTGAAAACTCTCAGTCCGTCTTTCCTGTAAGCACCCTTCAAGTAGTACTTGAAAGCTCCCTGGAGCTTTCTCTTCTCCAGACTGAATAGCACCAACTCTCTCAGCCTGTCTTTGTAGGAGAGGTGCTCCAGCCCCCCAACCATCTTTGTGTCCCTCCTCTAGACCCAATCCAACAGATCCATGTCTTTTCTGTGCTGTGGACTGCAGTCCTGGACACAGCCCTCAGGTGGGGTCTCACGGGAGCAGAGCAGTTGGGGTGGAGTCGCCTCCCTCAACCTGCTGGTCAAACTTGGGGTGATCATTGTGATCAACTCAGCTGATGCTATGTATATCTATTCCAGCTATATCAATTCTCTGAATTAATCCTTGTGAGTTATTGATGCTGTCATTACTGCAGCAATTTATTTTGCATTTTTGGTCCCAGAGAAGTCAACCTATTACTATTAAGAGGACCAAAAAAAAATGGCATTAATGTTTCTTTCACATTTGGTCCTCTTGTGCAGCTGTGTTGCAGCAGAAGGAATGTCTCCCAGTAAGATGAGGCCTGGGAAATAGAGTCTTCAGCAAGTTTACTAGAATGCTCTCCTTCTCTAGATCTTGTTTATGGTGCAGCATACTCACACAGTTTTCTTCTGCAGGTTAAGCTTTTAAAATCTGATTTGTAAACTTCAGGAACCGAAGCTTCTAGACTCCCCTATTATGAGGCTGAGCTTTATATAATTTAAGATGTATTCAGTGTTCCTACCTCTATAATTAAATTTGTCTGGTTTTGTTATTTTGAGCACCTTCGGAATTCTTTTCGAAGAGCTTACTAGGCATTATGTTGAAAGGATTCTGCTCAAATTATATCCTTCATTCTCTCATTTTGTTTTAAGGATAATTACTTAACTGATATTTGAATTAATGAAATAGGGTATGGAAAATGACTAAATTGCCCTGAAAAATATTATGATTTAGGAAAAAAAAAATCCCTGCTTTTTTATTTCCTGGTTTCTAAGTCTACAGGCTCCACTTGGTACATTTGCAGAGTTTAAAGTGAAAGTTCTCAAACATGAGCTTGCAAGACCATTCATTAATAAATCAACAGTCTCTAGAACCACACTAACTACCCACACTATATACACTCATCAGTCAAAAGGCTGATAATGAAATATCCATGGTCCTTGAGAGATTTTGAGAACTGACAGGGAAATGTTGCTAAGACAATCATTTCTATAAAGCTGTGGGGATTGCTAAAGGATATTTGTATGAGGGGTTCTATAACACAAAAGTAGAATTTTCACGAGCATTTGACTGGAGATGGGATTTTTAAAGAAAAAATTCCAAACACCGTGGGACTTGCAATGAAATCGTAACAGTTGATAATACTCCATTTTTGAGTTACTTTATTATCTACAAAGAAAAAGAAAGCTTCCTGATCTTTTTTGACATTGACATCTTTAGGATACAGATGCAATTTTGTGGTTAGTCTTCATAGAGTTATTAAATTTTTGTGTGCGATATCACTATTGGTCTGATATTTTACTAACTTTTTAGGTCCCAGAAGCATTCTATTAAAAACAAGAGAAGTCCTCCAGCTGTATTCTGTGCCACACAATCCAGCATTTAGTGAAGCTGATAAAAAACACTTTTCTCTTGTTATGGCTAAAAAGATAAACCTCTTCTAGTACTTAGGGCTAAGGACATTCCTCCTCCTATCTACCCATTCCCCCCAGTTTCTGGGCTGCCCCATCAGCTACATGGCAGAAGGGACCCATGAGTCTTCTGCAGGGGGACAGGCCTGTCTTCAAAATATATGATATTAATATTTGCATATTGGGGCCCAAGTCCATGTTTTCCTATCACAACCATGTGCAAATGTTTTTATTGCCTGTAATAACCAGTGTTAATGTCTTGAGGGCCAAAAATGGAGCAACACTATTTTCAGCAACAGCTGTAACTATGTACTATGCTACATACCATACAGCCACCTGCACATGGTAAGAGAGCACCAGGGCTGGTAGCAAGACATGTCTCAAGTGCTGGGTTCTGGCAAAAGCAGAAAGCAACAGTGAACACCAGCAGTGACAGCGGCACAAGGTTTTATTTCCATTCCCTGCACCTCAAGTCACACCAAGAACAACACATCACTATTTACAGCACATATTTCTAGCTGTTGTGACGTTGCACAGCCCTGCCAGCAGGGTCTTGTGTGGCATCACAGTGAATTTTCTTAGATTTGGGGCTTGTTTCCAAAGTCAAGGGCTTCTTTAAGTCAAACTCCTAGTTCCTGAAGCCTGTACTGTCCACAGGCTACACAGCCATGGTGCAAGTGCACTGCAGGTGTGCAGGATAGCCCGATGTGAAGTAGGTACCAGCTGTATCACTGCACACACACACCAGCATCCATCCACAGGAACACGGGAACAGGGCTGGCTAGTGCTGAAACCCATGCATGGCTGCCAACACAGCTCCTCGGACAGAGGAGCAAGCAAGTCCAGAGGAGGGCCACAAAGCTGCTAAGAGGACTGGAGCACCTCCCCTACACAGATAAGGCTGAGGAAGTCGGTGCTGCTCAGCCTGGAGAAGAGAAGGCTGCAAGGCGACCTCACAGTACCTGAAGGGGGCCTACAGGGAAGCTGGAGAGGTACTATTATCAGGAACTGTAGTGACAGGACAAGGAGCAATGGGTACAAACTGAAAGAGGGGAAATTCAGGTTAGGTGTTAGCAAGAAATTCCTTACTGTGAGGGTGGTGAGACAAGGGAACAGGTTGCCCAGAGATTTTGTCCCCAGCCCTAACAGTTTTCAAGGCCTGGATAAGGCCTTGAGCAACCTGGTCTAGTGGGAAGTGTCCCTGGCCATGGTGGGGGGTGTTTGGAGTAGATGATCTTTAGGCTCTCTTCCAACCCTTAACATTCCATTATTCTATCCCCCACCCATCTCCAGCGTAATGCTACCCGTGCCTGCAGCAACCACTACGCGGGCAGGCCCAGGGCATTCAGTGCACTGAAAACACACTGGAGACGATGTGTTACTGTACCTCACAGTATTCCCTGCCTGCACTGGGTGCAGGCTGATGGCTGCGCAGGGGCTGGCCGTGCCCACCGCGGCGGCACAAAATCCCCGCCCGCCCCAGCCACCCGCAGCCCTTTCCCTGGAGGGCTGGCACAGCCGCTCCGCCCGGGATGCGGCAGCGCGGGGGGAGCGGGCCGAGGGGGCGGCGGTGGCCGCACAGGTGCTGCCGCAGCCCGTCGCCATGGGAACGGCGCTGCCGAGGGCGCGGTGGCCGGGCCCGGCCGGGCCCCCCCGCCCGCGAGTGGGAGCGAGGAGCGGGAGTGAGTGAGTGTGTCTGTGTGTGTCTGTGTGTGTGTGTGTGTCCCGGAGGTATTGCACTGTTTCCATAGGAACAGGCGGGGGGAGGCGATGGCGGCACAGCCGCACCCTCTCCCCGCTCCCCCTCCCCCGTGCCCTCAATGCCAGCCCGAGCCCTGCATCAATTAATGGAGCCGGCACCGGGCTGGGAGAGGGAAGAGGGCTGAGGGCTGTGCCCCCTCTCGGGGCAGCCCCCGCACCCAGCTGGCGTCGCGGCCGCGCTGCTTCCCCCGGGGGGACCCCGGGACGCGGTCCCCGAGGGGCGGCTCCGGCAGATGGTCCTTCCGCAGCCGCCCCCGTCCCCCGTCCCGTCCCCGGCGAGGTGCGCCCGGGGAGAGGCGCTGGGGAGCCCCGGCCGCACCCCGGGGACGCCCGCGGGGAGAAGGGGCGGGGGACATGCACACAACGACAACAAAACCCCGTCCCAGCACGGCTGTTTACGGCACCATATGGCTGCAGGGGGAGGGGTGAGGGACATGTCTGCCGAGCCGCCGCGCTCATTATGTCCGATGGAGTCACGGTCACCGCGCCTCCGCCGCAGCCGGGGCGCGGGGGGACACCCCGCTCCCGGCACACGGCCGAGGGACCCTGACAAGCCCCGGTGGGGTCTCCAGAGAATAAACACTCAGCGGTCTGGCTGCCCTGGTGCGGCCGGAGAGGGAGATTTCAACTCCCCTCCCCAAAGTCTATCTCTAGATCTGTTAAGATCTATGAATATCCTCGGCGTAAAGATGAACGTATGGGGTAGAGCTCTATTTTGGATCACAACGCGGTAATGCTTGAAGCGTGAAAAGTAAAATACGAAATAAAAAGCTCTCCTGGTTTTTTGGTTTGCTTTTTCGGTTTTGTTTGTTTTTTGGGTTTTTTTCGGTGAGGTTTGAGACGAAAACCTGACCCATTTCGGGGCATCTCTGTCTATGGCAGGCACGTACGTAGGGCTGGAATGGAAGCCCTGGGCATCAAACGCTACCCCGAGATCCACAGCGATTAATGCTATTTTTTTCTTTCCGAGCGAGGCAGCCATTCATTTCAGAGTAATCCTTGCTGCACGGCGCTGATGGAGGCACGCTCGGTGCAGCGCGTCCTGCCTCTGGAGAGCTTTCTCGGCTGGGGCAAGGGAAATGCTTTGAAATGGCTTATGGCTTTCCTCTCAATGATTCATAAGATAGGTGCTAAACCTTGCCATTATTAGAGAGATAAAATCCACAGACTATGGGCCCTGATAATTGGCATCTATACTGTTATCCATATTACCTTGTAAAATTGAAGTATTGATTTTTTTTTTTTTTTAAAGCATGGTTTGCTACTTAGCAGACCAATCCCACTACTATTGTAGTCAGTGAGATTTTGCTATTGACTTCAGTGGGAACAGCTTTTTGCCTTTAAAATGGTCTATTTCACATTATTATGGTAATATCGTTCAGCAATTCTTAAAATCGGCCTTCTTGGCCTTGGACATTTTAAAAGATTTATGTAAAAATTACTTCAGCTCAACTTCTTCACCTCATTTCTGCTCATATTTTGTCCAAAGTTTTGTTTGGATAAATCCAACAGATAACTTAGTGTTCCAGATGGTTGTGGGTGGACTGGACCTAATAGATTCTCCAGTTACATGTGTTTAAGTGGGGTGTTTTTTTGGTATTGTTTTGGTTTGGCTTTTTAATTTTACAGAAGCCCAGATTTAGAAACCCATTTGTATATCTCCTGCTGTGTGCAGCTTTGAATGCATTTGGTTTCTCACCAAAATAGCATGCCTTCCAAAGCAAGATTAAAAAATATTAAAATGCAGCCAGCACAGGGAGTGGTTCAGTTCAACTGATGCCACATAAATGGGCTGATCCTCCTGCCCATAGATAACATACATGTGAATCTTGGCACCTGCCATTGGGTTGGAATTCAAAATGAGAAACAGCAGGCCTTGAGGTCTGGAAATAAAGGCAGAACAGGAGGAAAAAATGTTCTTTGCCTATTAGTAAATAATAAACTGCAGTGGTAAAGACAAATGACAAGGATTGAGGAAAACACACTGTGGGCATCAGATAGATATTGGGGCTGTGACACAGTGGTAAACATGTCCATTTTCAAAGTGTTAGGTGTATCTAGCACCTACAGTGATTGTTTGCGTATCTCTGTACCTAAAAGCTTTTTAGTAACATTTAGCAACATTCTGCTTAGCTGCTTTTTGCTACATCATGCTGTGATACTCATTGAACTAACTGTTGACTAATAGACTAATTTGCAATAAATGGATAAATCGTTGGGAATTTATCTAAAATTCTACTGATATCAAATTTCCTTGAGAAAATGCTTCCACCTCTGCCTCCTCCACACCCACCTGCCCCCCCCAAAAAAAAAAAAAAAAAAAAAAAAAGTTTCATCTTCCACACATTTTCCAGGCAGTTTTGTTATGCAGTTAGTATCTTATGGTTGTCTGTGCTTTTAGGTAGCTGACAGGTATTCCTAGCTGCTTAAATACTACTTTTGAAGATCAGAAGTAGTGTTATTACCCAGTTAACAGAAAGCGTCTGTCTTCTTTTGCCTGCTTTATTTCATTATTATTATTATTATTATTANGAAATGTGTAACATGTGTTCCCCAGGCTTATTTTACTTTCCTCAGCCTCCATCTCTTCCAAGGCTGACTTTCTTGCTTTAAGGATCAGCTCATAGGAAGCTATTAAGCCAAAGTTTGTTTTTACTTGATTGGCTTTAACACTTCACTCCATTTGTTCTCTCATCTCACTTTCCTCCCCCTCTTATTAGAAGCAGGATTGCTCTAATGCAAATATAGTTCAAAGAGACAGGGAAAAGGGAAAGAGATCTGAATTCTCCTCATAGCAAATGTCTTAATGGAATATCCATGGAAAAGGGAGATTACTTAAAAACAATATACAAACAACCTCAACAGTGTAATTGAGGGTGAATATATGTGTCGGGTATGTTTACCTGGTAAGACATGCTCTTTTACTTCATTTAAATATGTGTATGGCTTAAAGGACTGAAATCAAGCCCATTCTCTGGTTTGGTTTATTCCTCCTTGAACAATCTGAACTTGAGGATTTCTACAGCAGAGAGCTGTCTGCACAGTGCACTGCACTAAGTGCACTCCAATGTTGCAGAAGATTATAACCAAAGAGGTGGGAGCAGAGTGTCCCTGGTGTTATTTTAGAGCTGAATTTGGCCTTGCTGTTACTAAACCTTTCTAGACATTTTTACACATTATATAAGCTTCTCTATATGCTTGTTAAGCACGGGTCTCTAGCACATCAGAATTTACCTTGGCAAAACCAGATAGCACTTACAAATGAATTATTTTTCACAAACAGAAAAAAATATTATCTAAATGTATCCTATTGGGAGTTCAGTCATTGCTATGCAGTCAGCCAATACCAACTGATGTGGGCATTGAGTGCCCAGGGCAGTGGTTTGTGGGTGGACTCCTCCCTTGGGCACCGACCATTGCAAAGCCCAAGCATCAGCCAGGGGCTGCATTATGTCTTCAAAACAGGGGCATAACCTTTATGCCAATTTTTTTTTTTTTTAAATGATCCACAGATCTTCTGCTGGCCCTATCCCAGGAGGGAATTTCACCCAGCGTGATTTAGGATGACAGGACGGGTCCTTCAAAGCCTCACAAATGTCACTGGCTTAACTCCTTCCAACTTCCTTCAGCTACAGTTTTTCAGCTTTCTTGTAGGTCTGTTGGTTCACTCTTTGGCTCTATTAGGCAAAATACTAACTTACTTTAAAATATTATCACTTAATCATCTATATTGTACTTTTCTTATTTGCCTGCTTTTAAATTACAGCAAGAATGATAATGCAAATTTCTTGATATTTTTGAAGTCTGTATATATGTGAGATTTTTCCTGACTTTACATCCATTAAAATTAATTTTATTAAAAAAGAAATCTTGCAATTACCTATAAATTCATTAAAGTTCAATGATAAGTAGCAGAAAAATACATAGTTCATTAAAATTCTATTAATTGAAATGTTCTACTTATTAATAAAATTTGACCCGCTTTCTCCTATTTAGGAATGCTTTTTCCTATTCAATTTTTGACAGCAGTTCTTTTGGTTCCAGTTCAAAATGTAAGATTCAATTAGGACTACAGGTAAAACAGTCTTTTCAATTCCAGGTTTTTTTAGTTTCCTAGAAGTCTGATGTATCTTGCCAAAATTGGGATGAAGAGAAAAATACTGAAATTAGCTATATAGTGAAGCAATTAAAAAAGAAGAAAGTAGTCTCATTTTATCTAGCTTTATTCACTTTCAAAGCTAGCTTTATTTATATTGCTTTATAATTTGCTTAGATGCAAATTTAACT
>VZUA01082568.1:36198-47075 GCA_013401035.1 Horornis vulcanius
GGGGGCTCGGCCGGCCGTGCCCGCGGTATCCCACCCCGCGCTGCGGCGGGCAGCGAGCTGCAGTCGCCCCGCGCTTCCGCGCTCGTTGGGCGGAAGGGGAGCCCAAAATCCACCACAACCCAAACATGTGCCGTTTTCGGCTCAGGTCGCTGAAACGAAGAGGACTGCGGGGTTCCCTTGCTGTGCCTCGGGTGTCTTCTACAAAAATCCCACCTGTGTCTGGGTGTCCAGTCACTCGGGGCCTGGAAGGGCCCAGTGGAAAGGCAGCTGTGTGTTTTTCCTGCCCAGACCTAGGCGTTAGCAAGCACCCTTTGCTTTCACTCCCCTGTGTCCTGCAGAAAAAGGCTTCCATGGGCTGTCGTGCTGTTTACACCGAGCCTGGATTTCTAGTTCAAAAGCGGAAGGTGCTAAAAGAACCAGGAGAAGCCCTTCCTCACACATTCCAGTCAGGACAGCTGGTCCATAGGGCTGGCCCTGCGCATGGACACCTCAATCCGGCCTCCATCTCCCCAGCTAACCCAGTTCACATGTACCTGTCCTCTCTCCCCCTCTTCCTTTGCTTCTCTTTTCCCTCTACCCCCAGTCCTACGTCTGCTCTTCTGCTTTCTGTCTGCAAACACCACCTCAGTGGGACAAGACTATTGTTTAAAAGCAGCGCTCTGAAAGGATGTTTCTGTTGCCAAAACCTTTCCTACCATCTGTAAAATCTGAGAGGACAAGATGGCACAACGGGCAGAGAAAAGTAGGACTTAGAGATAACCCAAGGAGGCTTGAGACTTTTTGTTGGCCACAGGGCCCGTAAATTATCTTGGCAGCCCCAATTTTAGTATTAGAGGAGCACGGGACTCCCGTCTATCACAGGATCTAGAGGCGAGGCAGTAACAAAGGAACTGCTGTGCAGAAGGGGAGCAAGGGGAACCTCGCTGAACTCTTACCCAGCAGGCTTTATGAGATGTAATATTGCTTTAATGTGCCGTTAGATCTACATTTAGAAAAAGGGTCGTAACATGGATGGGGCTGCACTGCTAAACAATTCTGTCAGATAATTGTTCTCAACCCAGCCTCCTGCTGAGGGTCTCAGTAACTTCCGTATCACACTGATACTGTGCTATGACAGAATCCAAAGTATGCACACAAAGCAAAGGGGATAAAGGGAGATGTGACAGAGCCAGGAGTGACGATCCAGACAGTTATAGCATGGATGAGTAAAATGCTTGAAATAAGCAGGACTGGTTTAGTAGATCAGAAAATAATTCCATATCCAGAAGTACCACTTCGGATTGTGTAAAGAGCCCTGTGCCTCCCCAGAAGAGGCACATTCCTAAATTCAATCAAGTTTGGACCATGTGTTAAAAAGCCCAGAAATATTAATATTTTTTCAAACTGCTTTGAGGCAGGAGAGAGAATCATTCCAGAACCAGTTCCAGAATGGTTTGGAAGGAATCTTAACAATCTTAACTAGATGATCTTAACAATCATCTGTCATGGGCAGGGACACCTTGCACTAGACCAGGTTACTCAGAGCCCCATCCAGCCTGGCCTTGAACACCTCCAGGTACAGAAAGCCCTTAGCCTCTTTGAGCACCCTGATCCAATGCATCGCCACCTTTATAGCACAGAATTTCTTTCAAATGTCTCATCTAAGTCTTCAGCTTAAGGCCATTCTCCCTTGTTTTACCACTACATGCCCTTGTGAAACAAACATGGGTGAAAACCACCTGTGGTGTGAAGTGGGGATGGAGAGTAGAAACTTGAGTAATATTTAATGCAAATGAATTTCTTTCTCTGTTTTACAGTTAAGATTTTTGATTTGTGTTGATGAAAGATATGGATGTTTCATTACTGCTTCCAGTAATCACTTGGCCAGAAGTCCTAGGAGCATCCTGGAACCCCACCCACCCTGCCAGACAATGGATCAGCACAGGACACAAAAATTATGCTTACCATAAAGAACCGCTGATCTAAAGAAGGTCAATTGCATGGTACATGGCTTCACTTTCATATAAAAATACATTGTAGAGTATATTTGCATAACCTATCCTCATTACATATACATATATATTATATAGATTATGTGTGTGTGTGTAGTAACTTCAGCAGAATTTATATGGTGAATTTAGAGTGCAGACTTTTAATCTCCCATTTTGAATCTTCTGATACTCTGAAAGTAGTACTATCAGATTATATTTAAATAAGAAAAATGACACGAGGATAAGTTCACTCTCTGGTTTGGGGTGGGTTTTTTGTATCAGTTTTAACAGAGTTTATTAACACAGCCTGGAGTCTCCTTGCAATGGAAAGCTCTTGCACAGACCCTCCTCCTGTCTAAAGTTCTAATGACACCCAGTTACTCAGCTGAAACTGAAACTCCTGTGGCATCCTTGGTGAGAGAGACTCTGTTGGTCCTTTAATGCCATGGACTGAGGCTGTTCTGTTGCAGAACTCACTTGCCTCTGCCAGAAAATGAAAGTTTCTCTCCTCTGGTGTGGAGACACCAGTCCCTGCTTTGCTGGCTTTCTTGCTCTGCAGCCAGCCTGAAACAATACACCACCAAAAGATGTGTGAATGTTTCCATTCAGTGGAATGAAGTGTTAGTTGCAAAACAGAGTTTTGGCGATTTGAATTGCCTCATGTGCATCAAGCTGTGAAAGAGGTTTAAAGTAAATCATGAATATCATAAATACTGTATTTTTTGAATTATCAGCTCTAACAAGTCCACTGGCAATAGAAAGTGAAGACAGGCAGAATTGGGCCTGATGTCTCCCATTGGAGTTGCCAGTGTTTCTAGATGAAATTACAATCTTTCAGTGACGTGGAACTGAGTCCATGGAAAAAGCTGAGAGACATTTTCAATTTTTTAAATTTGCTGAAAAAAAAAGAGTAGGTTTTTGGCTTAAATCTGTCATCTGACACCAAAGAGGACTATTTGGAAAGCATGCACCGTATTTCAGTGCAGTGCTTGATATGGCATTACTGGATGGCTAAGAGTAGCCTTTGAGAATATGAATTTCCTGTCTCTTGGGGTTTTTGTTCATTGACATAGCGAGAAAAAATTATTTTGACACTTCCGACTTGCCATGTCCATGAGTTACGATGGAAAGCCCATTTCTGTGCAGACTGAAAATCATCCATGTGGAACTGACAGAAGATGTGCTGAGGAATAAAGAAACTGCAGCTCCAAATGGTTTGCTTTAAACCATGTACCTGGTAGCACTTTTCCTCTCTTATAGAGAGAATTTCAGTGGAAGTGTCCTGTTGCGTCCTTTACAGCCCAGTGATGGCAGCAACAATGAGCACTGCAAGCCCTAATGCTTGTGGAGGTAGAAGTAAGTGTTCACACACTACATGGGCTTGACTGTGCTCTCTTCCTTTGGTTTCACATACATGAGAGAATCTCCTGAGTGGTTCGATAATCAGTCACCTGATTGCATTTGGGGAGCTAGGACTCTGCTGTGACACAGCTTCCCTGAGGAGAAAATAGTCACCGTTCCACCTATTAATATTACTGGCAAAGGACCACTCTGGAAAGGTATCCTTAATGGTAATTCTAAGGTATTTGCTGCTTAGGAGGTCAGAAACTATGGGTGATTACTTGGTAGTACTAATGTATGAAAACTTCAAATGGATGAAGGTTGTCAAGATTTTGATTTATACACTGAATGAGCTATCATGGAGCAAAGCCTGAACTATTAATTACTGTTCAATATAATTTTTTTCTACAAATTGCTTCCAGTTCCAATATTCTTCTTTATTTTTCTTAAGCTACGGCTGATTTTAGAAAATTAAGAGGTGGTAAATCGAAGCAATGACTCAGAGATGGCTTATAAGAACCTACTTGCTAAATATTTGGGGGAAAGAGGCTGTATGTTTCTAGGTTTATAAAGAAATGTGAGAATGAATTCATAAAATGTGGGAATAGTGTCATAGTTCTGGTAGAGATCTTTTCACATGGAGTGATGTTGTCGATGCCGATGAGAATTATACTGGGATATATTCTGTCTTTATTTTTTAGCAACCTTCTTTGGCGACATTTGGAATCCCTTGAGAAAATGCTCAAACTCACTTCCCCTTCATGCAGTTAGAAAAATCCAGACTTGGCTTCGTTCTACAAAGCTGCTTTGCTTTAAGTAGCAGTTCTGCAAAACATAACTTCGCATATTTCTTTTACTCTATGCTTTATTACTGAGAATATTTGCATGAAAACAGGGTCTTTGTTTAAAAGTTCCTGCTTCTTATTCATCACAGCTCGTTGAGTTGGAAGCAATTACGGTACCCTGTACAGAAGGCTCCGATCCCTTCAGAACAGAAAAATATAAGCAGGAATTGACAAACTTTTAAGAATATAAGCTCTTGTTTTCATGAAAATTTCCTCATTTCCTTAGCAATAAAAAAGGAAAAGGGAGTAAATATGTGGCAGACAATGGAAAAAAAAAAAAGAAAAAACAATGTTTCAAATGTCTTAAGGTTTGTATATGGGCACTGAAATTTTTTTATTGTTGCAGTGACACCTTACATTCAACCTTGCCTGCTTTCATCCTAAAGAAGGTGTTTACAAAGGGTTTTGTGTGTATGTGTGTATAGTATTTTCTATTCTTTCTACAGGTAATGTATCTTTTTCAGCTAAGGCAACACTAATATAAACCAGCTACTAGAATACCACCCAGTGTGCTGTCTAAACCAAGCCAGGACTAATAAGGCAGTGCTGTAAATGCTAGCAGTCTATCTCTGTTAGTGTTCTCAACTTCATTGCCATGGAGGGAGATGTGATAATAAGAAAATGTTCCAGAAAGTTTCAGGTATGGCTCTACAGCCATTGTGTCAGGCATTACTAGACAAAGTTAGCCCTGGAACAGAGTGTGGTTAACCAGCTGCCATTGTCCTGCTTACAACAGGATGGAAACTAGGGAGGAAGCAAAAATGAAGAGAATTTCTTAATCTCAAATATTTGGCAAAATACAACATTAATCTCTCATTGGTATAAAATACCATCCAAATTTTACTTTTTAATTTGACCCATATGTTTGCATGAGGTCCTCCTGACTTCATATTATAGGCAATGATAACTGAAGACCAAAACAGAAGAAATTACTGTTGCATCTCATTGTAGATGTTCCTTCCTTCGCTGTTTTCACACAATCACAGAACCACAAAATCAGCTGAGTTAGAAGGGACCCACAAGGAGCCTCTTCCAGTGCCCAACCACCCTCTGGGTGAAGAACCTTTTTCTAATATCCAACCTAAATCTCCCCTGACACAACTTCAGGTCATTCCCTCAAGTCCTGTCACTGCTCACTAGAGGGAAGAGATCAGTCCATCCTCTTCCACTCACAAGGAAGTTTTAGACTGTAATGAGGTCTCCCCTCAGTCTCCTTCAGGCTGAACAGACCAAGTGACCTCAGCCACTCCTCATGTAGCTTCCCCTCTAGGCCCTTCATCATCTTTGTTGCCTCCTTTGCATGCTGTCTTTCTTATATTGCCCAAAACTACACCCAATATTCAGGGTGAGGCTGCCCCAGCTCAGAGCAGAGCGGGACAATCCCCTCCCTTGCCTGGCTGGCCATGCTGTGCCAGGACAGGGTTGGCCCTCCTGGCTGCCAGGGCACTGCTGATTCATGTTCAGGACTCCCAGGTCCCTGTCCATGGCACTGATTTTCAGCATCTCATTCCCCAGTCTGTGCATACATTCAGGGTTGTCCCCTCCCAGGTGCCAAAAACAGCACTTACCCTTTTTGAACTTCATATGATTGGTGATTACCCAGTCCTCTGATTTGTTGAGGTCTCTCTGCAGGGTCTCCCTGCCTTCCAGGCAGCAGCTCCTCCCAGTTTTGTATCATCTGTGAACTTGTTCATTATCACTTCCAGTCCTGCATCCAAGTCATTGATGAGCATGTTAAAGACCTTAGGGCTGAGAATGGAGACCCACTTGTGACAGGTCACCAATCTAATGTCACTCCTCACTATAACCCTTTGTGCCTGACCCGTGAGCCAGTTGTTCACCCCTCACATGATGTGTTTGTTTATCCAGCTGTGTGCTGGATGTTTTGTCCAGGAGGATACAGTGAGACACACTATGGAAAGCTCTACTGAAATTCAAAAAGGTTACATCAGCTGGCTTCCCTTGATCAACCATGTGGATTACCTTGACAAAAAAGGGAAATCAGGTTTAATAATCAGGACTTTCTCATGACTGTGGCCAATGACTGCATTGTCTTTCAGGTGTTTTTCAATACCTTCCAGAATAATCTTCTCCATAGCTTTAGCAGGCACTGAAGAGACTGACAGGCTTGTAGTTTCTGGGATCCTCCTTCTTATCTTTCTTGAAAATTGGGACAACACTTGCCATCTTCCAGTCAGCTGGGACCTTTCCAGATTCCCGAGACTGCTTAGAAATCATTGAGAGAGGTCTTGTGATGGCCATCAGCCAGCTGTTTGAGAATTCTTGGATGAACACCATCAAGTCCCATGGATTTGTAGGGATCCAGCTGGAGAAGCAGATCCCACACAGTTTCAGGGTTGACTGGGAGCTGATCATTTGCACAGTCATGGTCTTCCAGCTCAGGGCACTGAGACCCCCTTGGTCTATCATCTGTGTTGAAAACAGAGGCAAAGCATTTGTTTAACACCTATGTCCATGTTCATGAGGTGACAATGCTCATCCTCTAATGGGACAATGTTATTTCTACTGCCTCCTGCATTTATATATTTGAAAAAACTCTTTTTATTTTCTCCCACGTTTCTGGAAGCTTCAATTCCGATTGAACTTTGGCCACACAGATTTTCTCCCTACAGGGAGAACAGGGGCAAACAGAATCTCTGTATACTTTTATGTCAATTAACCTTTCTACCACTGGGCATACACCTTCCTTTTTAACCTTATTTCCAAGAGAAGAATCCTGTTCAGCCAAGCTGGCCTTTAAAAAGGCCTCCTTGACTTCTGACATTTGGGAATTTCCTTCTCCTGTGCCCTTAGGAGGTGATGTTTAAAAAGTGACCGGCACTGATGGACCCCAGCACCTGCAAAAACATTTTTCTGGGGAACTTTACTTACTAATTCCCTGAGCAGGCTGAAGTGCTCTCTCCTCATGTACAGAGTTGAGGTTTTGCTGGCACTCTTCCTCCTGTCAACAGAGATTTTAAAATTGATTGCTTTGTGGTCGCTGTGGCCAAGACAGCTGCCAATCTCCACTTCACTCGTGAGATCCACACTGTTGACAAGAAGCAGGTCAAGGAGGGCACCTTTCTGATTGGCTCCCTTAGGACCTGTTTCACAAAGTTGTCATCCAGGTTATTTAGGAATCTTCTGGCCTGTGTTGTATCAGCTGTGTGATGCTCCCACTTGATTTCTGGCAAGTTGAAGTTAAGGACAAGGGCAATTGACTTGGAAATGTCCCTTAGTTCCTCATAGAATAATTTGTTGGCATCATTGTCCTGGCTGGGAAGTCTATGGTAGACTCCCACAATGACATCCACAACACTTTTTTGTCCCTTGATCCTTATCCAGAAGCTCTCAACTGCACCATTGGCAACTGCAAGCTCCACACATTCTAAGCCTTCTATTACATACAGTGCCACCAGGTCCTTATCCTAATTAATCTTGTATCACAGGTGAAATTTGCTCAAAGCATTTAGGATTTATTTTGCCACTGTAGTTTTACTGTAAGGTAACCATGCTCTTTAAGTGAGAACACCATGCACATTTTGAGGTTGTATGTGTAGGGTCCCAGAAGGGTCATTGGAAAAGTGCCCTTTCATAAATTGCGATATGGTAGCTTTTGACTTGGCAACATTTAGGTACTGATTCAATTTCCTCCAAAATTTTTACCTCAAAACACCAAATTAGTGTTAGAATCAACTTTAAGCAGCAGAACAGTATAAATAGTATCTGCCCTCACATGACTGTTCCCTGCTACCCAAATGCAGCTTATTAGTGGAGCACACACTCCTTACACTAGTCTCTCTGTTCCTGCTAAACTGCTGAATAATTTTTACTCAGTATAACCCCACCCTGAACAATAACAAGAAAATAAAGATCATTAATGTTAAAAAGCGAACACAAACAACCAAAATACTTAAATAATTCCCATGACAACTAGGAACTTATAAATAGAAGTGGGCTGCAGATCTCCATGACCTTAAAGAATACCTAGTTCCAAGCCCTCTGTCATGGTCAAGGACATCTTCTACTAGACCAGGTTCCTCAAAGCCCCATCGGGGATGTCTGAGAACAGCTCAGGTGGTAGCATCTACTCAATCCAAAATGAGGAAACCAAACCCACCTTCACTGATGTACTTCAGTTCTCCCCCAAACCCTCAAAACTTCCAAACACAGAACTTCCAGGCGAGGATCAATGGAAACATCTCACAAACTTTTATCTCTGCCCAAAAGAGAGGTTTGATTTGTCTTGTCATCATCCTTCATCAACACCTGGGGATTTTTTTTTCTTCTTTTTTATGGCTTTAGGAAACTCCTGGCTTTCTCAGNGTAACCGGGCCTTGAACATTTTCATGGATGGGATATCCACAACTTCTCCAGGCAACTTTTCCAGTGTCTCACCACCCTTACACTGAAGAATTTCTTCCTAAAATCTGATCTAAACTTGTCCTCTTTCAGTTTAATACAATTCCCCTTTGTTGCTACATGCCCTGGTAAAAAGTCCCTCTGCTGCACTCTTGTAGCCCCCATTTAAGTACCGGAAGGCTGCTCTAAGGTCACCCCAGAACCTTCCTTTCTCCAGGCTGAACAACCCCAGCTACCTCAGATTGTCCACATAGGAGAGCTGCTCCAGCCCTCTGAACATCTTCACATGGGACAGTGTCCCCCAAAATGCTTTCCACAAGTTCAGGTAGATCAATAATTTCCATGGAGTAAAATTGATTCGGACATAAGAACTTTTGGGTTGGCTCGTAGGATTCTTTTGGATGTCTGGGTTGGTTTGTTTGTTGGTCTCCTACTCTCCATGTGCTCAGCTTGGCTGGGTTATCCCTCAGGATGAGGAGAGGATCCCGACCTGATTATGGTCCCTGCCAACTGTAGAGCAGTGGGACACTGTCACAAGTTAGATAGAGAATTTTGGGGGATTATATGTAGAATTGCCCAGCTCAGGGAGCCAGAGATAGTCATCATTGTGTCCTGCAAACCTCTCAGCTTGGGAGTGCAAGCCTAGAGAGAACTTCTTCATAGGTCCCACCTCCTGTAAGTACCTTGTACATTTTAGTAAAGAATGGTCTACAAAACAGCTGTTCCATATTTCCCACCCACTCTAGGGCTCTCCCAACCCTTTGTGTCAATCTGGAAACATGCAGAAAGAAATAGAAGTCTGCAATAGTTTTCAACAACAGGGATTTAGCTGTAGTTCTGATTTCTAACTGGCTGTGCCTTTCCACGAGCAGTGCAACAAGAAGACATTAAGATGACAGCACTCAGGAATTATACAAAGTATGAGCCAAGGATTGCCCCTCTGCATCCCTCTGGAGATCTGCCAGAATCCTGGAATTTATCTATACCCAGACCTGCTGTCAGAAGCAGGTTCAGTTAGACCTCAGAGTACCAGTGAGTTTCCTTAATTCCAGAACAAAAGCCACAATCAGTCTTAGGATAGTGAGGTTTTAGATGGAGCCAGGTATCACTGTGACCATTCTGTCCAGGCACCCCTTTGGTACAGCTGCTCACTCTGAGATGGGATATGGAAAGAAGGGTAGAGATGGAGCACAAGTCAGCACAAATGCTTATTTTACTTCACTCCTTTTAAGTCGAGGTATTTTTCCACCTGTTGTTCCCAGCCATTTAATGACCACTGTCTAGTATATAAAGCAATGGAGAAGTGGCTGTAACGAATATTATCCTAGTGCTTAATCTTTTAGATGCTTAAAAAAGTCTCTGAGGTACTTCTGAGGCTCATCCACTGCTTCTAAAACCTGAGGTATTCACCTGAACCAGCATGTTCTCTTATGTAATTATGATTTCTCTCTTCCCAAGAGGGAAAGACCAAGGCAGGAAAGGAAAGGAAAGGAAAGGAAAGGAAAGGAAAGGAAAGGAAAGGAAAGGAAAGGAAAGGAAAGGAAAGGAAAGGAAAGGAAAGGAAAGGAAAGGAAAGGAAAGGAAAGGAAAGGAAAGGAAAGGAAAGGAAAGGAAAGGAAAGGAAAGGAAAGGAAAGGAAAGGAAAGGAAAGGAAAGGAAAGGAAAGGAAAGGAAAGGAAACCCAAAAACTAACTAGCCTATTGTATAATGCTTCAAGGCTCTGGAACAGAAAAAAATGCTTAATGTAAAGGTTGGCATGAATATTTCTATTTATGACCACTAGCCCATGGAGAACAATGCTGCCTTAGTAAAGTTCTCACTCTGTTTAACATATACTGAACTTTGCAGTGCTAAGCCATATATATTTTCATACATTTCTGATTGAACTTTGGATAATGGTTTTTATAAAAGATTGTAAATCTGGAGGTCTCTGTACTTCCCACAGCTATTTTTCAAGCCAGAGTTGTACTTTGTTTTCTGAAATTGATATCCTCATTCAAACAAATATGTGATAAAAAATGTGTTCATGTGTGAAAAAGCCATATGCAGTGTTGAAATTCTGGCCAACTCGTTATACAGATACTACATGCTTGAGAAATGATGACTCAGTAGGGGAATTCTACTCATCCCATAATATGCTCAACTTCATAAGCAACACCTTGCCTTCACTTCTCTTACTGCTGCCAGGGACTGGGGAGGTAGAGATGTGCATGGACATTGGCAGGGCACCTCAGAAAGATATTCTGCTGTTTCTACTCTGTGTTTTGTTTGGTTTGATTATAAAAAGGATGTACAAAAGGGAAGGGAAGGGAAGGGAAGGGAAGGGAAGGGAAGGGAAGGGAAGGGAAGGAAAGGAAAG
>VZUA01082579.1:3114-19363 GCA_013401035.1 Horornis vulcanius
GGCATGTCACCCTTCAATATAGGTTTTCACTGTTTCTCCTTGTTTCTGTTTCAGACATCAAAAAAATTTTTTCCTATCACGTTTTTTGGCTCTATCAGCTGGATTGCCTTCTTTTCTTACTTGATGGTCTGGTGGGCACACCAGGTAAGGAGGTGATATTGATACAAAATAAAAGCCCTGCATTATGTTTTGCACTGAAAAGATCATTTCTACTCAGAGTCCATCTATCTCATGCTGGGTTTTGCTTTATTTTGGGAGCTGTAAACATGGATGAAGTAAATCAGTACTTGCTAAATGGAAGGTGGTTCAGAGCCCTGTGGTTGGCCTTACCACAGAACTTGATCATTCTTGTAATATAAGAACCATCATCAACTGCCTGTCAATACCTTCTGTTTGAAAGTCTTTCTCCTGGTACATGGGGAAATCCATGAAAACTAGTATTTCTCTGATCTTGCCCGGTATTCTCCAAGCTAGTGAGAAACTCTAGGACAGCTGAAAACATTTCTTCACTGCAGGACACTTTTTTCTGGTTTTGTTTAAACCCTTCTAGGTTGGAGAGACCATTGGTATTACTGAAGAAATCATGGGATTGACTATTCTAGCTGCTGGCACATCCATTCCTGACCTTATTACCAGTGTTATTGTAGCACGCAAAGGTCTGGGGGACATGGCTGTATCCAGTTCTGTTGGAAGCAACATATTTGACATCACAGTGGGGTAAGTTCTACACCATGAACATTGTGTCTATTTTAAACAAGTCTTTTGTTCTTAGCCCTTTGCTGTGGTATTGCCCACAAGCAGCAATCTTTAAAAAGGAGAGTGATTCAAATATGCAGTGAGTGTTAATGTGACAAGTGGTCTGAAAGTTATAGATATCTGCATGAAGAAATGTTTTAAATTTGTTGCCTAATCCTAGCTTTGATATATTACAGAGAGGCTTAGGCAAGTGAATTGCACTTTAAAGTTGTGTAAGGGCATTGTTCTGAAAAGGAATTTCAAAGCTTTTTATACTTTTGTGAGGTTGCTATTTGCTTTCTCCTACAACTCATTGTGCTTATATTAGAGCTTTCTTTATAAATGATGATCAGGAGCAATTCATTGCCTCTGCAGTATTCAGCATGCTTGCTGTAATAACGATAGAAAGTCATTGTTTTGTGTAACTTGTTTAGGCTGCTGTTGACATGTGATTAGTTTATTTTTCTATACCTGACAAGTCCCAAATTACAAACCAATTCTCTGTTAACAAAAAGGACCCTTTTTGTATCTCTGACAATGTGAAGCTACATGAGATTATGCAGAAGTTTTCTATTTACACTTCACTGCTTCATGGCAGCTCTAGGGTAATGATTTGTGGCATAATGTTATAATTCAAATTCTTTTTTGATCTTTTGAGACCAAGGTCGATCAGGTTCAGAAATAGTGTAATCTATGCCTCAGTGTTTCAAGAATGTGCAGGAAATACGCAAATAAATTCTGTCTTTGTTCACACATTCCCATCTTCAACATAGGTGAGGATCATGTCTTTACCTTCAATTTCTCTATCTTTAGTTGTTTCTTGCTATGACACACAAACAGAAGAACAGATCTAGTCATAGATACAGTGCCAGACAGCCTGGTTGTAGCAGAGATCGTGGTTTTCACAGCTGAAAATATACCAGCAACTGCACAAAGGTACAAAAAAGGATCCTGAAGTTAGAATGCATAGTAAATACCTTTCTTACTTTATCTGTTAGCTAATGGCAGTACTTTAGACATAGTACGAATACTTGGCCCCATTTCCATTAATCCAGAAGCATTAAGTCTTTGAAATATCTATATGCAGCAAACCTGTAAAATACATGAAAACCATGTCCTTCAACTTGGAGTAGAGAGGATACATTACAAAATTACTTCTCTTTTGCGGTGCTATCTTTCTTTTAAAAAAATGTTTAATCTTCCTGCCAATGGAAGTGGTTTTGTCCTGCACCAGTCTGCTACATTTACAACAGAAATGGCACAGTTGAGCTAGTGTAGTTAGTACTGCAGTTGTAATAAATTATTCTCTCCTGAGCAGCTTATTCAAAGTTTTAATGTTCTGAGCTTCTGACAACTCACTTCATGCTTTCTAAGCTTCCTAAGCTCCAATCAGTGTCTTAAATATTTATTTCAGCTTGACATCTTGCAGA
This sequence comes from Horornis vulcanius, assembly GCA_013401035.1. Lineage (NCBI taxonomy): Eukaryota > Metazoa > Chordata > Aves > Passeriformes > Scotocercidae > Horornis > Horornis vulcanius. The sequence continues at coordinate 5,280 of VZUA01082579.1, forward strand.
GGGATATTGTCTCCTTGTGTGGCGTGAGAGATGAGAAATGCAATGACAGCAAACACAGAAATAGAAGTTAGGTTGAAGTTCAATTGAAGTTCACAGTTTAACAGAGGTTTATACAGTAAATGTGGGCAAAGATATTTAAGGGTGAAATTTTGTGAGCAGTGCCTTGCAGAGTGCTGGCTCTTCATGGCAAGGACATGTTTCTATGCAACCCACCCTACTGTCAGGCAGGGTCTTGGAAAGACCCTTGCAAATAGCTTCTTCTGCAGATGGTGTGAAATCTAGAAACAAATGAAAGGGGTTTTCCACTTCACAGATAGGATGCCCGGTGATTTGCCAGCCAAAGGAAATAAAATTCACCAGTATAATTGGTGAAGAGTGGGGGGCAGAAATCCCATGTGTTCTCTGCAAGTACCAAAAAGCTTACAATTTATATTTATGCAATTATTAGAAGAGTCGAAACTCTTCCTGCTTCATTTTATGCAGGAAGCCTTTGGTTGTGTTTTGAATTGTCACCAGAAACTTCCTGGTGCTTCTTTCTGGACTTCGGCAATGTTTTAAATTAATTTTTCTGTTTCTTAACAGCCTTCCTCTTCCATGGCTCCTGTATGCTGTGGTTAACAGCTTTGCCCCGGTGACAGTCAGCAGCAATGGTCTGTTCTGTGCAATTGTTCTCCTCTTCATCATGCTGCTCTTTGTCATCCTCTCCATTGCTTCCTGCAAGTGGAGGATGAATAAAATCCTGGGTTTCCTCATGTTTGGGCTTTATTTTGTGTTCCTGATTGTCAGTGTCCTTCTGGAGGACAAAGTGATCCAGTGTCCTGTCTCCATCTAGTGGAAAGTGCTGTTTTTCGAAAAAAAAGAAAAAAAAGAAAAAAAAAGAAAAACAAAACAGATACCTATTAAAGCAAGGATATATATGTCAAAACAGAAAAAAAAAAAAAAAACCAAACAAACGACAGTGGAAAACTTCAGTGGGAATAACCTATGGATCTGTAAACTTCCTCAATTTTAAAAGAGTGAAAGAAAGAAAAGGATACAAAGAGTCGATCTCAGAGCTGAAGAATGGCTGCTGCTGGACAGTGCAGTTACACCTGAAGGGCTGAGTCCAGGTGCACCGAGGGTTTCTCTGCTGCAGAACATCCCCGCTGCTCAGCACTGGACGCGCTACGTACGCACGGCAACAGTGAAAGTTACAGCTTCTCCTCTGCCTCTGGTACGCACCCGCTGACTTCTCGTTCTCTGTAGCAGTATACACAGACAGACAGTGTGCTCAGTTCTTACAGCTCTCCTTTTCTAAGGGGAATGCTGATATTAACTTTGTGGAGGCACCACCCCCCACACACCCTGGTACAGGATTTTTCCGATAACCTGCTGAAACTCCTGAGTCGAAAGCATACACCAAGCGATGAATCACAAACAGGGAAGGGCTTGTATGTCTCTTCATGTAAATTATGTGATGTGATTTCAGCAAAGCCAGGGAATTCATCAGTGTTTTGATCATCTGCATCACAGGTCTGTAAAGGCAATCAGCAGGATGTTAATGGTGGGGTTTTTTTACATCTTGCAAAATTCTTCAGGTTCCAGAAACTCTTGTCTCTGGCACTGAAGGAGCCATGATGCCTGACCATTTTGTAACTGGTGCAGATTTTCATTGCATTCTCAAGCAAAGACCAGAATGGGGATAATCTTTCTTCTCTAATAGCAACGCAGCATGCAGTGACATCATACAGCTATGTGAACACACCATTTTTTCTAATGCAGCAATATCAACAGTACCAATGGCTTTCAGATGCTGTTATGATTATGAGTTTGCCTTTTCATGCCAGAATAAAAAGGCTAATTTGCTTATGCATAGTATTTCATACAGAAAATAGAAGTAGTTATAAAGTGGCAGCCTAATTGCTAAGTGAATATATACTTTATAGGCTTTCACTATTACTAGGAGTGTAAGGACCTTCACAGCTACATATAGTTGTTGCTGGAAGAGATCTCCAGCTGTTGTATAAAGCTGGGGGAGTTCACATTTGCTGTTATAAATCTTGAAACTAGGTAGGAGAAACACAATTTAAATACAGTGGAGCTGCAGGAAACTTACATGAAAATTCTTCAGTATTGCTGGAAGTGTACATGTCTAAAGAAACTCAGGAAGGAGTGAAAATGCAACATCCTTTTTCTGAGATACTGAGAGAAGGAGAAGATCCAAACCTAGAGAAAAAAAAAAATCAAGAAGGGAGAAAGCAACTAATGTTCATCTTTCTGTATTTGGGCTGATTTTTAAAAAATGAGAGGACTGGAATGATGTTAAGAAACTATTTCAGATAATCATCATTATTTCAGATAATCATCATTTATTTGTTCAAGTTCTGCAATTAAGAGTTCATGAAGTTTCAGTGCATTTCTGTGACCTGTTTCAGCATTGTTTTATATGTGTATTGTGCTCACAATGGCAATGCCGTGCTCACATCTGTTTAACAGAAGGCTCAGCTCATTTTGTCTTGTCTGTTTTTCTCTGCTCCACACTGTTTGTTTCTCATTCATTCCCTTTGCCCTTTACTTTTTTCCTGTTATATGTGTTTGTATGTAACAGTGTATGATTAGAAAGTAAGGACTTGACAGAAAACAATGGTAGAGAAAACAGCACAAAATTCATATTAGGAATATTAATACTATGTGATATCATGAAGAAAAATGTGAGATGTTAATGAAATAAAGGAAGGATACTAGGAGTTGCAATGTCTACCACTCATATATTGTCTTAAATCCTAGCTACATGCAGAATCAGTATTTGATCTTAACCATGCAACAAGAAACATTTCTTACTTCTTAGTGCTTTTTAGAGTGGGCTGCTCACATTGAGACCAAAAACTTGTCTTTGTATTCAAGATCCTTCACTGGTGCAGAATCCTTACCTGTCCTAACGTTAGTGCTGCCCGTCTCTTTAACATTTGTTCCCATGGGTGTAGGCAGTGGAAATGTGGGTGTATTTGCATAACTGTGGTGCCCTCTACTGACAGAACAGCAACCTAAAAAAAATTATAACCCAAATTCTGACCTCAACTGAGACGTTAGTCCCAAAATACAAAGCTGACTCCACAGTACTGTCTATTCCAGAGGAGTCACCAAATGCTTTTGCTCTTGCAAAAAAAATAGGTGCTCAAAATAGGCTACCCTTTCCCAAGTAAGCAGAATCAGACATAGGAGTGATCTAAAGGAAGGCCTTTGTACTCGGGCACTTACAAAATACTGCAGATTCACTGATCTGACATTTCAAATCAAGAAACCAGACCAGAGTTTATCTCTGTTAGTACACTACTCCTCTTTCTTTTCCTTTTTTTTTTTTAACTTCATACCATCATGGTGTAACAACTCCCACACTGTAAAAGAAAAAGTCCTACCTGATCTTCAGAGTTCTAAGAGCACTCTGATGCACTGAGGGCATCAGCAGCAGAGACTGCTGCCCCACTGAGGGCAGGTAGGAAGTAGTAACTGGCATCAACAGCTTATAGTAAGACCTTTATGTATACCATTAAGGACTGGTGTCCTGTAATGGCATTTCTATACTGTCTTAAGATGTGTCTCATTTCTTTCCCATGTCTGTTTTTTCCTATCATGTATTTATCTTGGAAGATACTAAAAATAACTTTTTCTCCTCCAGAATAAGACACCTCATGGCTCCCACTGCCTTGTATCTGTTGGGCAGTTCATTTTTGAAATGGCTGAATAACTGTGTCAGTGGTACTTCAGATCCCAAGGTGATAGGACAGATTTCAATTGTGTGGTGCTTTCTGTGAAGGCTCTTTGTGAATGATGTTCATACTTGCCAAGGTACCTTTCTACTGCTAGGGTAAACTGTTTGTGGATACTTGGATGCTGATGTGCTCTTTGATTACAAGACAACAGCTTTGCTGGCTGGTAAATAGAAGTGGGATTGAGGGAAAAGCTTAGTCCCTTATTCTGCACAGAAGGAATTCAATCTTAAACTGGAATGCTGAGAGAACAGTCAAAAGCTGCTCTAACCCAGTGACTGGATGTCTATGAGTTGTCCTGGCTCAGTGCTGCCAGAAATGCATGCACTTGTTGCAGCATTCCTATTTTACAATCTCGGCAAATTTCTCAACATAAAGTGTTTCTTATTATTCGTAATTATTTCAGTGTGGGTTCATGAACTCTTCTCAACATTGCACATCTAGAAGCCAAAGTTCAGTTTTTGTTTTCTTCTGATTTCACTACGGAGCTGGTCCTCCATGCTGCCCAAATTCTCCAGCAATCTTGTTGGTGTTGAATCCTGTTCCACCTGCTTGTATGCCTGTGCTCACTTACTCAATTGATACTGCTGTCCACATAATCCTTATGAGGTACAAATGAATAATTAATAGAAAAATTGGCATTATGACAAAGAACCTGTTCTATCTTAGCACTTTCAGGACACCAGCTTGGCAACATAGCAAGTAAGATAAGAATGCAACTTCAGATTAATAACCAGCCCTCTGTGCCACCATCATCTCTGAATGGAATAAATGTTGAACACAATTTTTGGAAGGGATTTCTGGTAGCATTTGAATAGGATCATGGTTCAGATTGTAGCCAGTTTTAAAGGCTTTCTGCACTAACTTCATTGCAGTTACATATGAGAATGGGCCCCATTGGTACAAAATACCATTGGAGTTCTACAACTATTTCCTGTTTTCCCTCTGCAGAAGCCACCCTGGTCACAACTTGGTTTAAGCTATAGAAGTGTGATTAAAAGTGTGGTGTGAAGATTCTCTCCTTAAGAACTACATGTAGACATGGGAAAATCTTTCAGCAAAGCTCTGTGTATTTAAAATTAACTATTTTACTGAAAGCTAGTGCTTTCTTATAGTGCAGACAGGCTCTAGTGTCTGTATGCTTCTGCTTATGTATCCAGTTGATGTGGCTGACTGCATAAACTTCATGAAGCATAAAGCACAGTGGGTGACAAGCAATCTTATCTAGGTGTCATTTGTTTGTAATGGCAATGAACCTACCATATAATTTCCACATATACTACTCTGAAGTAGTTTATGGTCACTGTCACTCATGGTACTGTTGTGTGTGGATATGAAGGTCCACAAAGTGGTAAGTTAAATATGTAGTTAATCCAAGTACTGTGAAAAAATTAGAGGCTTAGAAATATTATTAATGTTTGGGTGTTTTTTAAGGGATTATTTCTCTGGTTGTCTTTTGCTTCATTACATACTTTGCAAAAAAAAAAAAAAGGGGATATTCAATGTTTTTTTTATTTATTATTCTTTCAGCAGTAATTCCTTAAAATAGCATCTTGTGGTCCATATAACTTAAGTTCTGAGTCAAGTATGAGTCTGTATCAGATGGTTTTCTTTATTTATAACAATGAAATAATCCCTTCTCTAAGAACTGGCCCAAGGAAATACAGAAGAATTCTGCCATTAACCTGGACAAGATAGAGACTTTTATCTTAGGTTCCCGTATTTCATAAATGCAGTTACATAACAAAGCTAATTGTCCTGGGAGCTATGTACAAAGAGATAAATTACATTCACTTGTATTCTTGGAAATAATTTTACCTCTTGTTAATAACAATGACACAACTGAGGAAGAGGCATGGTTTAAGCAGGTGATTTTTTTTTTCTGCTATTCCTGGAAAGTTAAATTGAAGAATTTGCACTTGGAAAAATACTTGCAGAAAGTGATTTTGAGATTGTCAAATGGAATAGTTTGCACTCAAGAGTGTGGAGAAGAATCCTGCTCCAGTCCTCCAACAGCCATGGGTTTCATTCCTGGTCAATGTTAAAATTATTCTTCTTGGGTCTGTTGCTATCAGTTACGGGAATATCAGTATTGAGATATCTGTCATTTCCATTGGAACTTGGGAAAGTCACTTCCAAATTGAAGTTCTGTAGTTCAGTGCACCCATCAAATACAACAGTCACATATGGCTCACAGCCCTATAGTTCAGACGGGCCATCCAGTAGGTTTTCAGTGTATTGCTAGGTGTCAGCATCCCAGGATTTGTCTCCCTGGATGGGTGCAGATGGTTTGATCCTTCCCCTGCCCATGCTCCTGCCTGACCGGATGCAAGCCGTGTCTTTCCAGAAATAATGTCATTACATTAGCATCACACTGAGCCCGTGCTCCAGCCAGCCAGGCACAAGTCAGCTCCAGCCTAGAAGCCATGTAATCCCTTGGACTGTGGGTAGACCAGACACATAATTGGCCATATCATTCCTACACGCGTGAAACAGCCCAGGACAAGACTGAGTAATTCAAGATTGGTAAATGAACTGTACGTTCATGTTGATTTACTGTAAATTCACCACTTGTCAAACACAAAACCAATCCCAACAATGAAATTTGTACACGTTTTTAAAGATGGTGCACTTTACTATTTTATTTTTATTTTACGTCACATAGTTGTCTTAATGCAAAAAGAAGCCATAAAAAACCCAGAAGACTAGTATGGGGTTTCTAAGTAAGGGGATCGTTAATTTTAAAGTAAAGAATCAATTCCATGTCTCTGTTTAAAGTAAATGTCAAATACTGACAAATAAATGTTCAGTAAACAGGATCTGGTTTTGCCTTAGTGATGCTGTAAGTCAGGGGAGTTTGCTCCTCATACTCTTGAGTTTTCCTGTGGGGCTGTACAAAATGCTGCACACTACCTTTACGTAGGGACTCAAGCTGGCTACCCTTGTTCACCCCAGGAGAAGGAATAAAATGCTTGCAGAGTCAGGCCCAATGAAGCAATTAAATCATCAGCTGTTCCAATGTTTTCTCCCACTGAGATCACAGTAAAGGAAGCTCCTTATGTTTTAGTAAGTCTATAAGAGATGAGTTGCTTCTGTCAGTTTTTCAAGAAGTTTTCAGGGTCAGGTTATCCAATAGAAATAAATAATTTATTTTAATCCCTTATCAAAATTAAGTGATGCCAAAGGATTTCACTTGGTTCTGTGTTCATTTCCATTATCAAGATCTCTGTTGCAGTTTTAATTTTGCAATCCTGACTCTGGGGAGTTGACTTACATGAATTAAAATTATTTCTGTCACTTAAGATGGCAAGATCAGGACATGGTATTGTGATGTGAAAATAGTAGTGTGTTATAACTGACAATCAGATGCTATTTTTGTAATAAAGTGTTTTTAGCATGTTTGTTTCACTTTGTAGTTTACATAGTCTTATCATCCCCCATTTTCAGCCTATTGTTAGAAAAATGTGGAGTCCCCCATCTTTACTCATTTCAAACTTTAAAAGTAAAAATACATTGCCATGTATTTTTTATTTTTCAAGTCCAGGCAACCCCCTGAAAATTACAGTTTTTCTCATGTGTTAAGTGTATGGATCATTATTCACTAGATGAAACTCTTGTATTTCTGAATTAGTATATTCTCTGTGAATATAAGTTTGTATATAGTATGAAAGTTACCTTTATTTGTACATAGGCTCTTGGAAATAATCCCTTCTATCAAGGTCCTATTTCACTATCTACAGAATGTGGTGTGTACACTTTCTCACCTTATCATAATTATACAGAGTTCTTCATATAAATCACTTAATGTAACTGAGTTGTCTAAGTGTGGATAACAATAAAAACAATAAATACTAATAAAAGGACCGAAGAGTCTGTCAATTTGCTCGGTATCTTTTGTCTTACTGGTCTTGGGTTTGCTGTTACTCTGAAAATTGTATTTTTACTACCTGCTCCAGGTTCAGTGATGATCTGCAGTGCTGCTCGTCATCACTGGTGTTCAAACTGCACTGCTTGCCTCTTGCCATGTCCCAGTGCTATCTTCTGTGAATACACAGAGTAAGGAAATTGCCTGTCTTTCAGTGACCTTAAAATTTTGTTAGACAAGGATTCTTCATCTACAGCCCAATGTGAATCCGAACCACCATGTATGTCTGGTGTCCTGTCATTCCATTCAGGATCAAGTTACCGTACATTTCTTTACTGATATATTTGATGATGTTTTGAAAGTCATTTTTTACTTTGACATCTTGTTAAATCTCCAGGTTGTACAGTCTGTTGTCCTTGCCAGCTAGGCTTTTTCCTTCCTTTTTTTTTAGTCTATCCTTGGGTGAATAATGCATTTAAATAGAAGAATGATCTTCAATAAATTACAGTAAAAGAAAGTCAGTAATACTAAAATTTTCCCATAATCAACCAAACTTTCCATCTTCACAAGTTATAAAACATTGCACATTATTACTTAGTATTTCTACTATAGTAGCCCCAGGAAATCATCCTCCCCCATGGATTAAGGTGGTTTTTGTGAGGCATCATGCCAACACTGAAGGTGTGAGCTTAGGAGAGAGGTTTTTCATTCATCTTTAANGAGAATGGTGATTGTCCTGAGACATTCATGCCTGCCAGACAACAAAAAACAACAAGGTCAAACACATCTACTAAAACCAAAGCTGGTGTAGGCTCCAAGACACAGAGGCACATGTGGGATATTTCGAAATTTAAGTTGGAGATAGAGTGTTTATAAAAAGACATTTTGGCTTTATCTGAGAAGTAAAGATGCATACATACACACACAGGTGTTCATATCTTTGCTCTATGGGTGTGTGTTTTCTTACCCTTCTGCATGCTAATGTTTGATCCCTTCCTCAACTGCAGGACTTTTGTAAAATGAAGGATTTTAAATCCGTCAGTATCACAGTAGTCCTTGATGGTATATGGCTGGGTTGAGCATGGAGAAAAGAAAAACATATATATTCACCACAGTCCTGCCTGGGAGAGTAACGGCAAATTGCCTTACTGTGTGTCCACAAGCAAGTAGTTCACTACCTTCCTTGTAGTGCTGAAAAAAACATTCACTATTACCTTTTTTCCTTTACAAGTAGTTGCATCTGGAGTCTTTTTTAACAAGGAGAAAAGCAATGTGCATGTTAAAACTGAGTTCAAACTTCCCTTCCCTGGAAAGACTTCCCTTTAAAACAAGGAGTTCCTTTTCTCTATGTCAACACATATCTCAGAGAAATAAATATTTGTGCCAGAAACTTGCAAAGAGTACAGAGAGCTAGACTACAGATTTTAGCCCTGAAGAGATTTTTTATCCCTTCATCTCTTATTTATGCAGCTTTTCACTTCAGAGTTTGAGCAACGTATATATTTTGTGGATAAAGGGGTGGTTTTTTGGATGATGAAGTACTAGCAAATAGTTGTAAATCTACAATATTGCTTCTGAGTCATCAAACCCAAAAAGAACCATTTCTTGTTAGCTAAATATGAGGATAGTCAGAGAAGTTACCAGAATCCTGTGAGTTTTAAGCACTCCAAATAGGATGTTTAAACAAGAATTTTACAATGAATGAAACTTCAAATGAACAGGAGGTGTTCCACAAAAGTTTGTGTTGCTTGCAAACACTTTTTGCCTGTCCACCAGCAATGATGAGCAAATACATAGCAGCTCTCAGCTACAACTTTCCACTGACTGCTGCTAAAAATGTGATTCTACATGTGCTGGTTCTGCTGTGTTGGAGGATTGCCTGCAGTGGGGTTGTGTCAGAGCAAAGAGCAGGTCTGGGCTTGCTGTCTGAGGCAGAGGAGGAGGTGGGTGGGAGGGTATGTTTGTGGGCACTGTCTGGCATGGGAAAACAGGCCACTTTGTTGGACTTTGCATTTGATACTGTGATCCAGAGAGCATGGCAGGAGGGAAGACTGTGAGAAAAACTGACATAAAGATCAGCTACAATGTATGTCTAAAAGGACATATAACAGATGGTTTTCCCTCCTGCCTCTCTGCAGCCAGGTTTAATTTTGCTGTAAAATGAAGGAATACAACCCTGAGTAACACCTTCTTGGTGATGCTGTCAGCAGGGAGGTTGGACTCAATGAGCCCACCAGTGATGCCTTCCAACCTTAAAAATTCAGTGATTCTGTGAATGGTGTAGTGAACAGTATGGTGACAGTGAAAAAAATGCTCCCACTGCCCCCTGCTCACCCCCACTTATTTTCTATTCTTTGTTACTAACTAGTATGAGGGAAATGGGAAACTACTCCCAGAATAGTCAAATTCCCTGTGAAGATCTAGATCTGCTCTTGTCATATACTGCCTGCCTGCTTGCCTGCCTGCCTTGGTCCAATGCCAGATTGCTGGTGAGAGTTTGCTTTTCACAGCAGCAACCAGTCTTGCTGATTTGGTAGCTGGATTTTCAAGACTAAGCGATTGTAGTCTGATCCTCTGGAACTAGGACATACTGATAGCCAAAACTAGCTCTAAGGAGTTTCACTAAAGTTCACAGAACACAAAACTATTGAAGAAAAATCAGTTTGAGTTGGAAACATTAGCTTGTACCAGGCTATTGTGCTGTTGGATTCAGCATTTGTGCCTCAGTCAAAACTATCAGTAAACCCATTTTCTGTTATATTATAGAATGAATTTTTGAAAAATTATTCCCTAAAATTCAGTTTACATTCCACTCAGAGTGGTGTGGAAAGTAAACAACTTTCAGCAAAGATTTTACCAGAAACTGACTGAACACAGAAATTGCTAAAGATTTGTGATTGTTAATATGCAATTTTTCCAAGAAGAAATTTTCTGGACAGCTTTTCCCCACTACTATCACCTGTTCTGCTAAAAACCTATTTAAAATATGCCAGGTGTTGTCCTGAGAAGAGCATGGTAGACAAGGACAAGCATGGTAGAGCTAAATCTTCCCTGTCCTCAGGCCTATTTTTATAGCCCTGGCTCCCTTGACACTCCTATCCTCTCTGTTCCACACACTGCCCAGCTGCCAAAATAATTCCTGTCACAAATGATGCCCCAGCAAGTGGAGGCAGGTGATGCTCAGAGTGAGAAGGTCTCAGGCCTTTTGATGCCTCGTAAGGCTCAGGCAGCAGAAAGGACCCTCAGCTACAAGTAAACCCACAGCCCTAGAATGAAACAGCCATGATGTAACTCAGTTCTTTCTTTGAGGCTTTGGGTTATGTATTCCTGGGATTTTCACCTTAGTTAGTATCTCAGTAAGTCATTCGTATTTTTGTAACCCATCCCACCCATAAGAGAAGTGTGGGTTTTGATTACAGAGGAAAGCAGTGTAAGGGGCTAATGCCCACATGATGCTCCTTCAGGTACACTGCCAGCACTGCTGTCCTCCAAGCAAAGCCAGTTTGTCCCAGCTGGCACCACAGCTGACACCACTTCTAGCTGTCTGTGGTATCACTTGGCAGCTAAACATAGCGTGGCAAGGTCAGCTCTGCAGGCACCACCAGGCACCGTGGAAGGAGCAGAGAGCAGCTGGCAGAAGCAGGGCATCCTCAGTTACTTCACAGGGAGTTTGTGCAAAGTCTGGGTACCAACAGAAAAGTGACACTATGTACATGTACCCACTGCCTCACCTGCCCTGGTGAGCGCTACCATTCCTGCCCTACAGAAAGAAGTTTACTGGCATGAAGGTTCTTTGGCACCCATACCAGCTTGTCTAGAGCAGCAGCTCTAAAGTAACAGACTCCAACAGGCACACCTTGTGAGTGGACATTTCTGGGAAAGGGATAAAAAAATAAAACCTCTAAGTTGCCAGGTCTGCCACAAAATCAGGAAGAGGTGGACACTGTGATCTCCCAGAGAAACACTAATTTTGCAGAAGGTCAGAGGAGGTTGGTGGACTGAAACACAAACAGGTCATGTCCTCAGTGTATGGAAGGTAGCTTATCTGGTTTAATAACTGGTGCTGGCATGGTTGCTGAAGCTTTCATTTTCTTGGAATTACCTTAATAGCAAAGTGTCTGGTAGCAGGTGTGCTTGCGGACATTTGCAGGCAATTATCTCTGCTGACAAGGAGATATAATAAAACCCTTAATGCAGGAAGAAAGCAAGGCACAGCTAGGCAAGGATATTAAGCAGGGCAGTACATCTCATCGTGTCCTTGTTCCAAATATATGCTTAGCATTACAGCAGCTGTTCTCCAGTCAAAACCCCTGCTGGCCTTCATTGCAACAAAAGCATCCTCCTCTGGGCTGATTTCAATTCTGAATGTTAAAGAATAAGGGCAGCGATAGAGATCATAAAGAATGCAGTAAATAGTTATTACATTTGCCAATACAGGGCAGGTGCCTAAAAAATCTCTAGGTTTCTCTAGGCACCTGCACCAGCCCAAGGTATGATAAAGAGCAGCTAGGCTTGGATGAACTTTGCCTTTCGTCGTGACCCATGTAGGGAAGGTCTTCCTACTTAAATTCACCCTCTTCTCAAGGGGTGAATTTCCTCAGCCCCACCACACACCTCTGAAGAGTTGCAGAATGTATTTTCCTTCTAGACTGAGATTCAACAGGTTTTCTTCTGTTCACTGTGTGTTCTGGTTGCCCTGCCAAGTAATGGGATAAATCCTATCATTTCCTGGGGAAGGGATGATGAAGGTCTCTGCACCTCCAGGAAGGCTCTGGGAGAAAGAACACATCTGCTCAACATTCCAAGCTACACAAACCCACTGTGCAACATGCAGCCAGCCAGCAGGCTGCAGGGAACAACTTGTCCAGACCGGTTGCATCTGGAAGGCCTTGCTGATTTTGATCTGTGGACCACCAATGTGTCAGCAGCAGAGTGAAAATTTGATGTCTTTGAGAAGCTTGTCAAGCTACACAGAGCTAGAAACTGCAAAAGAAGGAGGCTCAATGAACCTCTCTCTTTCTCCTACGGGGCTGTCTGGTTTTAATATCAGTTAATAATGCAGCTAATTTGAAAGAATCAAACCCCAGGAAAGTGAAATTCATATAGGAAAAGTCATTTTTCTACTCTAAATTGTACTTCTTCCTCAATTTCTCATTTATTGGGGGCAGAGTTAGTCTGAGAAGATAACACCTTTCTTTGGCACCAGAAAAAGCAGTCTAACCACAACTAGGTGAAATCAAGTGTATTTAAACTGGCCTTTCTGTGGAATTGGGAAACAATATCTGGACATTTTGTTGCTTGGAAATTTGGCTTTGCATGCTAATGTGGAGGTGTTTTCACCAAAACTGTGGGCAAAACAGAAACTCTCCAACTACATCTTTTCTGTGTTAGAGAATTCTCAAGGCATTACTTTATTCTGGCCAAGATGCTCAACTGAAATAATTCCGTGGTTCTTTACCAGACTTTTCACATACCTATACAGACAAAACACAAAGAAATTCTCATACATTGGTCTTAAGTTACACAATTTTAGTATTCAATCTCCTGTTGGTTATCATTCCCTTCTCCTTCAGTGCTACATTGGTTCTCATTCTTTGGTTCTCTTATCGATCTTTTCCCAGACCAGGTGTCTCTGACCTCCCCATGTTTGGGGTAATGTGCGTTAATGTTCATTTCTGTCTTGTGTATCTTCTGGCTACTCCCAGTCCATAGATCTTAAGCTCATCAGGCCTCTCCCTGTGAATGCCTTGATTCACTAGCACTGAAAAGATGTTGGAGTTTCTGTTTTTCCCANTCCCCATGTTTGGGGTAATGTGCGTTAATGTTCATTTCTGTCTTGTGTATCTTCTGGCTACTCCCAGTCCATAGATCTTAAGCTCATCAGGCCTCTCCCTGTGAATGCCTTGATTCACTAGCACTGAAAAGATGTTGGAGTTTCTGTTTTTCCCACAGTTTCAGTGACTACTTGATTGACAGGATTTCTGGTAATGACTTTTCTTTAATCTGATACCACAAGCTCTAAGATGTATTTCAGCTTTCTGTCCATAGCAACATGACTGAGAAACCATGAGGAATAAGGAATGATCTCTCCTTCTGAGATACCTACCCGAAGCAATACATACTACATTTTTGTAATTGTCAATGAGTGTCTGAAGGAAGGTATTTCTCCTGTGTATAAATATTGTTCAGTCCATGCAGCTGGAGAACTGCTGTGAGTTCTTCTAACTGTGGGATGTTATTTGGGTCAAGGGCAATACTGGGGATCATAGGATTCAGAGAAGGGAGGGGTAAATGCTCCTTGAGCAGCTGCAAAGAACACTCTATTCACTTTACCTTTAATGCCTTTGTTACGAGGACAAGTGGGGAAAGTTCAGGCAGTAGACTTCAATGACAGAGCACTCTAAAGCCCTCAGATCAAAGCCAAAGACAGTACAGCTGTGCTGCCTGAGTGGTGATAACTTTGTAGTTTCAAA
>VZUA01082585.1:1882-19164 GCA_013401035.1 Horornis vulcanius
ATTGCTGAGCTGGGATCCTGTCTGACTCCCAGGAATTGCTGAGCTGGGATCCTGTCTCATCCCCCAGGAATTCCTGAGCTCTCAGGTGCCCGTGCCTGCCTCTGGAGCCCAGGCTCAGCACATGCTGCAGTTTCCCAGGTGGAATTTGCAGCCCCAGGTGGGAGAGCAGAGCTCTGGCAGTGCCAAGGAGAGCTCAGGACATGAAATGAGGGCAGAGCTTTGCCAGCAAGTGTTAAAGTGAACAACAAAACCACAGCAACTTTAGCTGTTGCATATTTACTGTTTATCTGCCTGAGACCCAGGCAAATTAACAGCAGCCATCTCATTTTTGTTTCTTACAGATTATTCTCCTGTGACTTTTAATTAAAACTTCCCTTAGGCACAGAAGAACCACTGGTGATTTTTTTTTCTGGACTCTATCAGCTTTAATTACCTTTTAGGATTTGAAATAAGCCTTATGTTTGCACCAGATCATGTTTACTACAGAAGCAAGTGGCAAAGGGATCAGCAGGGATATTTACTATAAAATCCAAATTTCATGTAAAATATATTTAAAACATAGTCAAGTAAACATTCCCTTCCCCCTCCTAAAAACCCTATGGCCAGGTTTAATAGTCTTTCATGTATTTTAGACTGCATAACTTGTGTTGAATCTCCCATTCCTGCACTATTCAATTTTTACTGGGAATGTGATTACATTGAAATGAGACTCCATCACAGAAATAAGATATTGGATGGGCAGTAGACCAAGGCAAATTTCTGAGCAGTTTGCATAAATGTTTTTCCAACCATAATAGCAGCTTCAGAACTTAAGCAGAAGAGCTAACCTGTCAGAATGCAATTTCTATTCACTGCTGCTCCAAACACCTTGTTTACCAGAGAATCATCCCGTTTGTTTTGTGTCTACCTGCAAATAAATCTGATGCAAAAAGAGCTCAGATGGGTAAAATGTCATTCCAGCTGGAGAGAGGGGAGGTTTTTAGCCACTAATGGGTGTGCAAATATGGGGCACAATGTATTCAGGGAGGGTGGGAGCAGGGGGAGTTAATGGGATGGGCTCCCCAGGACAGCAGCAGGGAGCAGGCAGCCTGGGCTGGAGAGTGAGCACAAGATCAATATAAGAGTCCTAACAATTTCCTGCTGTGGACTGGAGAACTGCTGGCTGGTCTGGTAAACACAGTTGAATTGCAGCAGGCCTTAGAATAGGGATAAATGTATAATGCTGAGGTGACAAAATATTTTTGGGAAGCATCTTTGGACTGAGGAGAGCCTCCTTATGCTTTCCATAGCTATGGATTCCTTGGCAGAGAGACTCTCTGCAGGTGGGTAGGGACAGCTCAAGGAGTACTTTATTCATTTTATTCATTTTAGGGGCAGCTCAAGGTGTATTTTATTCAAGGTTTTGGGGTGTGTATCTGTATGTGTACACATATTTCCAAAGGGCACAATCCAGGCTCATCCCAGCTCATCAGGTGCTGCTCAAGAGGCACTTTCTCATTTTGCTTTTTTGTATAGAAATGAAGAAATCTCTGAGGGGAATGAGGTCTTGCATTGCCCTATTGAACTGATGATGTTTTGGTGGCTGTTGTTAATCAGATGATAATATTACTGTTGGCTTCAGCCTTACGATTTTTTTAATATCATTGACTGGCTGGCTGGCTGCTCCATGTGTTTTTCAGACAAACAGGAAATAGGGTTAGAAAAAAATAAAATTAACTTTTCTTTCATTTACTTATTTCTGAGGCAGTATATTTGCCCAAATCCTCAAATAGCAGGCTTAAGTTTTGCTTTTCAGGTATTTTAGCCACTGAGGAACTGCACAGGCAAATCGCACTTCTGGACTCAAAAATGGACTTGATTTGAAAATATCTTTTTCTGCTTATATA
Source organism: Horornis vulcanius (assembly GCA_013401035.1). Taxonomy (NCBI): domain Eukaryota; kingdom Metazoa; phylum Chordata; class Aves; order Passeriformes; family Scotocercidae; genus Horornis; species Horornis vulcanius. Next base: position 3,769 of record VZUA01082585.1, read on the forward strand.
CCTCTATATAATGGGCATTCTGTACACAAATTGGTTTTTCACATATGAATATTCTGTGCATTTAATTTACATTCTGCATATGGCTGTGTGCAGTAGAGCTATTTAGCATTAGAAAAAGATGAAGAGGAAGAACGGAAGAAACACTTTTTAAACTAATGGCATAAAGTTAAGTGGTGTACTCCTGTTTACCCTTGCTAACAATATAACAAGCCAAGGACATTCGTCAAGAAGAAAGGCCGTAATTAATTAAGTGAAATATGATGCAATGCACAATTAACATGTGTTACAGCATGTCAGTAGACTCATGCCAATAAACAGGAATGTCAGCTAAAGGATTTGACATTTATGTGGATAATAAAATATTGACAGTCAAATTAGGGGGAGGGGGTTAATAGTTTTCTGAAAGAAACTCTTTGGCTTAAAAACCTATGGCAGATAACATTAGGAAAATCCATCACCTACAGGCAGCCTGTTCCATAAGAATTCAGTGGGAGTCAGGCAGTAAAATACCTTATGAAACAATCTGCCATTAATTTACTGCAATCCCTAATTGTAGAAAAAATTATCTCTCATATGTAGAAATTTTTTCAGTGTTAAACAGTATCTTCCTTTGTATTTAATCATCTCCTTGAGTTCTTACAGGTGACCTCTCCCTCTGAAGGAATGGCATCCCCTGAGGCCTGTGCAGTGCTGTTCTCCCCATCCCATGTGCTGCTTTTCTGGCGTGTGCACATCTCACTGCACCTCTCTGTGAGAGAGCATGGACATGGTGGGGTTTGGAGTCTGTGAGACACAGCAAACTGTGACCCCCACCTTGTTTTATTCGTGCCAGACAAACTGGAGGCGTAAAGGTTGTAGATTTGGTGATAGCCTGCAGGAAAGCTTGAGAAGTAGGGCTACATTTCCTCTCTTCTTAATTGCATTATGGTTGCTGAAAGAAAAACCATCACATGGAAATCACATTTTTGTCAGAAAATCTTGGACTTGTTATTTCTACAGATAAGCTTAAGATTAATGAAATTGAAAGCAGCAATCTTGCACTTATTAGGGCTGCAAATAACCTTAAGGCTGATGAAAATAAAAGGAGCTGGTCAGTTCAAAAAGGCTTTTTCCCCCTATTTTTTCTCCATTTTGGTTAGAATGCACTACCAGGGGTACTTTCTGAAGCATTTTTCTATATTAAAGGAGAAACTCACAGGAAAGGCTTTTAAGAATATCCACAGGTGAACAGATGGAGACCCTTCTGTCTTTCTGTACCACTGTTTCAAGGGAATTTTAGGGTAGAATTTTCTAACCACCCGTTCTTTGATGCATCAAGATAAATCACAGGCATGTTCCCTTAAAGGTTCCAACGGGAGCTCCAGTCTACCTTGAAATTCTCCACTGGAATAATTCGTAGGGATTGGGGTCAGGGAATTGATTTGCTGGAAAGCAGTTTATTTCAATTTGAATATTTTGAGATGGTGCTGGGCACCTCCGGTAGCGTGCCTGCAGCAAGATGATCCTGTTACCATGGTTTCAGGCTGAGATTTGGGTTACTATGGTGGCAGCCTTTCCTTCTTGCTATGCAGGAAAGTAGAGTGTGACCTGGGCAAGGTCATGGAGGCTTAAATCCTCAAAGAGGCTAAGCTGGAGCAAGAAAATTAGTCACTGCAGAGAAGGGCTTGTAGGCAGCTGGTGCCTGAAGGAGAGACTCAAGTCCTGCCTGTGATTTCTTGGAAAGTGCTGGGTTCCAAGGCAGGGAAGTCAGCATTCCCACTGGAGAGAGGGGCCTGGCAGCTCATTGCAAATCCCAGCCCTTTAGTCCAGCTGGGATTAACATCCAGGCATCAGAGGCGTGCTCGTCTCTGTAAAGCTCTGGTGATTGCATCCTGTCCCTGCAGCAAAAGTGCAGTGTCCCCCATTCCAAATGGGATGTGGGCTGAGGACACAAACAGTCCCTGGAGTCAGAGCTGTCACCATGAACGTGTTATTGTTGCCCTTCTGTTTTCCTTTGTCATTTTGTTTGTTCTCAACGCTAAATGTGGGTTTTTAGTTTTTTTTTAAATGCTTTTCTTTTTTTCCTAAAAGTGAAGCAAGCTGACCTTTCATTTCACTGCAAAAAATTAATTCCCTGTATTTTTATAAATTAGTTCCCTGTGTTTTCTTCTAGCTGTCTTAAGCAGTTTATAAAGCTTGGGTTTTTCTGCCTATTTTTAATATCTTCATGTCTCAATAAATTGACCCAGGGCTCAGAAACCCAGTGGTTAAAAGGGCTGGCACACTGCAGTGTGGGGAGCTGCTGAGGAGCTCAAACTGGAAACAGGTGCCCCAGGGATTGGATCATGGCAAGCCAAAAAACTCCCTCAGAGCTTTTTTCTTAGAGGAAGCAGCAGCATGCATAGGAAACCCAGGCTGTATCACAACACAGAGGTTTGGTATTGAGCACCCTCTGTTCAGCACCAAGAAAAAACCCCCAAACTTGATGCACAGCTGTCCTCTGGGCCCACAGACCCTTGCAGCAAACATTTGGACAGTGGCAGGGGTTCCTCACTTTTGGCCTGGTGACTCTGGGGTTCTTTTTTATTGCTAAGTATGTTTGGGTTTAGTTTTTCTTCCTTCAAATGGAGTTTTTAATTTTGCATCCTGAGATTCAAGTAGGTAAATTCCACTTAAGTCTTCCTCGAGCTTCTTCAACCCTGCTGCAGTATTTGCCTTTTGAGGTTTGATTTTGGCTTTCTCTCTGTAATCTAGAGATAGAGTTACATCAGAGGGCTGCTACAAGGGTGATATCACAGCGTTCTGATGCCATGGTAATAGATGCAGACTCAGTCTCATATCTCTTGATTGCACCCAGAGAAGTGCCAATTTATCTATTTCATCACAGTGAAGCAGCTCTTCCCTCCTGAGTGTACAGTTCTTCTGAGTGTTATTCCCAAGTAATAACATTATCTCTCCAGCTTATACCTGGAGGGGAATTATGTGAAGTAGCAGTGTAGTATAATTATTTCAGTGAAAAGCTGCAGCCCTGACCAAAACAAACAAAAAAGCAGCTCAGTTCTAGTTCCCCACACATGCAAACAGGTACAATAATCAGGGGCACAGCAGTGATTTTCATTATTCTAAATCAGTCTGACTGGAAGTGATCCGAGTGGCACTTTGGAATGCATTAAGGACATTGCTCCTGAAGGAAATTGTGTTACTTGGAATGAAACAAATGTTTAATATTTCTGGTTTCTCTCGCTTGTCTCATCTTGTTTCCTTGCAGACTTGTACCTGCTGTTCTCCCCGGGTTTCTCAGGGCTGTTGGGCCACCCCTCTTCTTTAGCCTCATTCTGGGTGTTATCATTTGGAAGTAGGGAAAAGAAACCAAAGAATCCAGGGAGGTGTGGTACTGGAAATCAACTGCTCCTTAATACTTTGTTTCTTGCCAAACAGGGACAAGCATCCCTTGGACAGGGGCAGCATTCTGCCAGAGGATTAAAGGTGTTACTCAAGAAGAGGATATTTGTGGAATGTTTCTTTGCTTTCAGAATCTTGATCATCATTCCACTTCACTCTTTGCTTTCCTGTGTGCTAACCCCCTGTTCCTTCTGCATTTTTGATTTTATATTTGCATTTTTGATGCCCTGGAAATCCTGCTCTAAGGAAGGAAGTGTAGAGGTAGCAGGAGTGAATATAGCCCTGACTGATGGCTGTGCTGGGCTGGTTTGTTCTGCTGGCACCTATTGGGTGCAATCAAACCCTGCAGTTATTTTAGGGGCTACCCAGGTCTGGGCTGCCCACAGAATTTATTTTGTCTGGGCAGTGTTTGGGGGCTTTTCTAAAGGCTTAGTTCACATCAGGGTTTGGATGTAAAGATGGGGGTAATGTTGAGAAGCAGCCGTGTGAATACAAATTTTGTTTTCTCTGAAAAAGGAAGAATATTTCCTGACAAATCACAGCAACCTATTGCATTGTTAAATGGAAATCTTCATTGTTCTATTTGTTATCTCACTTAAATTCAGGAGTTGCCAGATATTTGCTCACTGGGGAGTTAGAAAATCAATGACAGATGTAAATGTGCAATGAATCAAAACCATTCCTGATTTCCAGGCTAGAAGATGATTGTTGCTTTAGTCTTCTCATGATCATTGTTATCTAAAGAGTAACCAGGAATGAAAAATGCACATATATAAAATATAAAATTTAGTCCTTTTTTTACCCTCCAGTAAAATTTGAACAGTTGCTATTCTTTTTTAACCTCGTAGATTTTAATAACAAGCTTGCAATTTTAAAAACCAGGAAAGGTGGCTGAAGCTGAGTGAAGAATTAACTGAATTTCAGGTAGGTCAGTTTGCAGAGGCACTCAGCACTAACAGCACTGCCCTGACTGTAAAGATGGACCTGAGAGCTGCTGCCTTGATATTCAAGTGGAGAGCTTTGCACTAATTTAAATCATTAAGATGAGCTGGCACACAACAAGTTGGAGTCCCGGGGGGGGTGGGTCTAAATATGCCAGCAGTTTATACAAGTTGACCTCAGACTCTCTCGTGTGTAAGCAAGTCGAGGGGCACCATCTGCAGCTGGCCTTTGGAGCTGCTGGGGTCGTGGAGAGCTTAGGACTGAATTCCAACCAGTTATTTATGGAAGAAAAGAGAGTCTTTAAACAGCCACACTTTAAAGTGAATTGTTCCAGGCTTTGTGGTAGCTAAGCATGCATGCAGGCTCTTGCAATCTTGCTCATTTTCAGACACATGTGTGATTAAACTGCTGTAAACATCTGAATTGTATTGCAAACTTCAGTGTTTCCTAGGCGAGGTGTGTTCAAGTGTGTACACTGAATCTTTTTTCATGAGCTGGAGTACTATGGCTGCATATTTTACTTTATATTTCCTGCACTGAAGGTAGGCTTTTTGAAATGTCTTAACACAAAACAATTTCACATAGCAGGGCTGAGGTGGCTGTCATTGAAATCACTCATGTTATACAACAATCATGATTTTTACTAGTATAAAGTGAGAATTTTGTGTAATTTCTCACTTTTTAATGCTTGGGTTCTTTCAAGATGAAAACCCAACAAAATGAGGCACAAAACTTTACAGTTATTTCTGAGGCAAGTTGAGGGGGTGATGTGGCACTGCTAGAACTGACTGCTGATTAGAAATCATGGAGCTGTAATGAATTTCTTTTGTTTACTCTGAGAAGTGTGGCTCCTAACCTTCTGAAAATATAGGTGAAATGACCTTCTTCATGCAAAATATCTATATTATGTATACCAATCTATATCTAATCTATATCTAATCCATATCTATATAATCTATATAATCTATATCTACACATACCTCTTCTGAGGCACCCCACAGGGTCACAGGTGAATATAACCTTGCTTTTTCTATGTGTACCAAAGGTGTGGATCCCTTACATGTTTCTCCTTGAATATCCACTCAGGCTGTTCTTATAGTAAAGGTTAATTGCAGGAAAAGTTTTTCTCCTGATGTTAACACAGGTCTGTGTTAGTTCCATCTCTAGAGTGCCAGAAAACACTGGAATGCTGTTACAGCCCAGCTGTATCTTGTTGTAGAGCTAAAAAATCCCTTCCTTGCCTAAAGAGAATACAGAAATTGACCTTTTAAAATCAATGTTGGGAAAAAATCTAAACACAAATCATTGCACTTCTGTAGTGATGTGGCTTTTAGTACCTCAGACTGAATTCACCAAAAAGATTTTTAAAGAATAAAATGGGAATAATTATTCATCTGTGAGGAACTTCATAAAGTATTTCTTAGCTGTAATTAAATCACCAATTGGGCTACAGTCATTGATTTAGCATCTCAGATAATCCTGGGTGTTTTGTGCACTGTGATAATGGCACTGTGTTATGAAGAACTGACATTCCTCATGGGTGTATTGTAAGGTTTGATCATTAGTCAAAAGAGAGAAGAATAAAAAAAAAACAACATGGGAAACCTGTTAGAAACTATTTGAGCTTAGCTGCTTTCAAACCCAGAGTGCTATTTAAAAAGTTAGTAAAGAAAATAATTTAGACTCTCTTGCCCACAAGAAAAGATTATCTGACTTGTTATAATGAACTAACCCAGATTTCATGTCAGTACAGGCAGGCTGACAAGAGTATTGGAGCCTGTATTCCCACCAGAATCCAAACCAAACCTGGAGCTACCTGGGTTTAAATCTTTTACTTTAAGGATGTTTAATCCCGTCACAGATTGGGCAGGATTTCCCTTGCTGGAAGGGAAAGTCCTGCCTTGTGGTGGGGTTGCAGCCCCTGCGACTGTGCTCCCTCACACCACGGGGTGATTCCTTTGTCCTCTGCCTCTTCCCAGAGGCCATAGGTTGGTTTTTGGACAGGTGCAGCCCTGTCTGCTCCCAAGACTTCCCATTTGGTAGATTATCTCCACAGGAATATTTCCTGTTTTTCCTTGTGTGTTTGCATGTCTGTGATAACTTTACATCATTCCTGGAGCCTCCTTATGGAATTAGCACCTGGCTTGTTGTGCTCAGGTGCTTTTGGAACCTGTCAGGACCTGGAGAGATGGCAGTGTTGCTATTCCCTTTCAACAATGAACTGCTCACTCATTTTCTTCTATGCTATTTTTATTTTAGCCTTGCCTCTTACAGCTTGTCAGAAGTGTCTCTATTCATGCATTTCTTCTCTTTGTGGATCTGCTACAGCTAAATCACCCATCACCAGGCTGATGGATATATCATGGCCACACTAGCACAAGATGTTTAGTTTTCCTCCTGCTTGCAGCAGTCCCACTCTGTGACTGCTGCTGTGTGTGGCACAACGTGCCTGAGGGGTATTATTGGCAATGTAGGACATAATGTTGTGCATAGTATTTTTTTTTTTTCTCAATTCTTTTCTGAGCAAATGTGCAGGACCAAGATCTCTGGACTCAAGATGCTTCACTGATCTTTGTGTGCCTTGTAGTAAAGAGTTGTCATTTCTCTCAGTGTTTTGGTGTCTCTGACCAAAGGGAGGCCATCCTAGTTTGGGACAGAACTGCCAACTGCTTTCATTGTAGCCACGTGCTTTGGTCATGTGCCCTCAAAAATTTTGATTCTGAAAGTGCCACTTAGGAATTTCTATTTCTGCTGGTTAGGAATTTATATTTCAGACGCTGCTGGAAGCAGCAGTCCAAGAGGATCTATTTATAGCTGTCATCACAGTCTCTCTTCAAATGGAAAAATGTGATACTGTGACATTTTAAGAAAACAATAACAAAAATCACAAATCAGTGGAAGCACTATTTAGCTCAGTGTAATAGATGAATAACACTGTGGATAAATTTACCACTCCTATATTTAGGGAAACAAGGCCCTGTAGTATGTTGGTAACAGCAGAACTTGATCAGTGCGAAGCACCAGCTGGTGTTCTATAAATGCAGATCTTAGGGCACACATCCGAAGAACTCTCGAGCTCTGAGAGTACCAGAGAGATTATAGCAACTGCCACCAAACGGGTCACTCCATGGAAATCACAGTCTGGTGACAAAGACATTTCCCTTTTGGAGCCAGAGCAGAGTGAGCTCAGTGCTTCACCTGGAAATGTTTCCCCAAATGGAACCTGGATTTCTGTGGGCTTGGCAGGTGAACCTTTCCAGGCATGTCCTGATCTGTCCCTCCCTGGGGCTGGGATGGTGTGTCCAGCCAGAAGATGTTACAGCTCAGAGCTTGGCTTTGTGCTCTCACTGTTTTGACAAAAGAAGTGCTTGACCCTAAAGCAATTGAAATACAATCATGTGGAATGAGGGGATCTAGGCCAAACTGAGCTGAGCTGTGTGTCTCTGGGCTGAGCTGAGCTGTGTGTCTCTGGGCTGAGCTGAGGGCTCTGTGGCCTCTAGGCTGAGCTGAGGGCTCTGTGTGCCTCTGGGCTGAGCTGAGGGCTCTGTGTGGCTCTGGGCTGAGGGCTCTGTGTGTCTCTGAGCTGAGGGCTCTGTGTGGCTCTGGGCTGAGCTGAGGGCTCTAAGCTGAGCTGAGGCTCTCAGGCACAGCAGCAGTTTGTTTAAAAGCTCCAGCAGAACGTTCTGCTCAGCTCTCTGTCCAGGTAAGATGCATCTCAGGATGATGGCAGCAGGGCTCAGATCCATCACTGTAATCACTGGCCTGTCCACACTGACTGCCTCTTTGTGCCACACATAAACACAGGTGGCAGCAATTTATTGGCTTGGAATTGCAGGAAGAAGTCCCTGTTTACTCATTTGACAGTGGTGCTGACATTCTTTTGTCCGTGATCTCCTTTGCCATCGTTCCCACCTGTTCTTATGGCAAAACTTAACAATAGTTTGAAGAGATTTTTCTTTTTCAGCTCTCTCTGCTTTATTTGTGATTGCTTGGGGTTTTTTTCATTATTATCATGGAATGAAAGGTCTTGCTATCACTCCCAAGTGGCCATATCTGGTAGAAAGTGTGATAACATGCATTAAAAAAAAAAAAAAGTAGTTCCCATGTTGTATCAGGATAGCTTTGTGCATAGAAGGATTGTGGCTTACAGCATTTCTCTGACAGAGACCATTTCCATCTCCCTCTCTTGCTGAGCTAGGAAACTTCTAATCCTTTATGTGAAGTGCATGTATGTGGAAATATTAATATTAGTAAGAAAATGAAATCAGATGACAGTGTGAACAAAACGAAATTAATTAGGTTACTGAAATAGGAAAATAATCCCATATTATCACCTTGTCCCCCCATTTATCTGCAGCTTGTAAAGGAATAGTGAGGCCATGGTTTTGCTGCAGTATTATTTTCTAGTTGCATGAGCTTTCTTCAAGTACAGGGAGAGGTTTTCCAAATATCTTGCAGTCTTAGTTCTGAATTCTTATGCATGAAGGAAGAATTGAAATATTCATGTGATAACTTTGTGAGAGGAGTTAATCTCTCAGTGTGGAAATGATGCCTCTTTAGCAGTGAAAGATGATCCATGCCATCCATGGGGTGCTAATAATTCCATATGGCAGCAGAATCTGTTTCTCTTTGTCCTTAATAAAAATGTCTGCATCTAATAGTGATAAAATGAAGTTTAAGCTATTAATAACTTATGTTGTATTCTTTTAATGAAAATAATAAATTACACTAAAAGGCAGAAAGGTGGGAAATGTTTGGTGAGGCCACACCAAGGGATGAGCAGCAGAGATCCAAATGGATCTTTGGCAGGTTTTGCACCCAGCCCCATCCCCAGAGAAACTGTGTAATGCTAATGCTGGCTTTTAATAATGTTAATACTGAGCCTCAATGGCAGTGGGCAAGACAAGGAAACACGCAATGTAAAAAGTTTTAAGTTCCATAAGACTCTTGGACAGCTGATGGGATTGCCTTCCTTTTCCTTCAGGGGGTGGGAAAGAAATGAGGAGAGGTTTTGGCTGATGAGGAAAATGAGCAGCAGAGTTTTACATGTCCCATCCTCTTTACTCTGAAGTTGCAGAAAGCACCAGCTGCCAATAACTGTAAATAACAGGAATTTGAGCCCTACGTCTGCAATTTTTTTCAATGCTTTTGCTTTAACTAGGGAGTAATTTGCTGTAAGTTTAAGCTTGCTCCTTCCTTCACTTTTTCTTAGAATCTGTGTTATCTTCATGTATTTGTAACAGGTACATTTACCCAGTGATCTTCATTATGAAACTGTCCCTAGGGGAAGTTGATGGCACTAGTTGCCATTTTTAGTGTTAGAAACAACCAAAGCACAATTTTAGAAAGCACTTTGCATTGGTTAAATTCTACTTTCCTAATTTTCTCAAGATTGATGTTAAGATCTGACATTGAGATATTATCATCCATTGAGTCCCAGGGATACTTCAAATTTCTCTGTGTAATTCCCATAAGAAACCTGCTGGAGAGCAAGAGTGATGTTTCTGCCTTGCAGATTTTTTCAGTAACTTCCACGACACAGGAGGCTGGTTTCACAGTGAGAGTGCCTCGTGGTTTCCTTGTTTCTGTCAGGGGAGTGTACAAATCCCTGGGGTCCTTGTGTGCCCAGAGCAGCCCCTGTCCTCGTGGGCATGGTGCAGGCTGTGGGCATCACCTGCGGGTGATGCTGGTGGCCTTGGACAGGTTTGGCAGGTGGCACTGGATCTGTCAGCTCCTGCAGACCCAGCAGCATTGCTGCACTCTGGAGTTTGTCTCCTTGTGGGACAATTTCCCAGACACTTCCCCAGTGCTGTTTTCTGGCCCCTCCTGCTCCCTTTGCATCCATTGGTGTCTGCAGGATCCCCTTGCACAGCGAGTGCTGCTCTCACTGAAGTGACTCCAGTCCCTCCTCCAGAACTCCTCCCCTGCTCTCCTCTCTGCACTGCAGGAGCACCCTTTGCCAAGATGTTTGGAACCCTGCACCTGGCAGCAGCTGGCAGTGCCACGACAGGTCCTGGAGCCTTCATTTGCAGATATTTATAGAGCTGGCAGCTTCCATTTATTGTTCACTGAGGTCTTGCTTCTGAGTGTTCAACAGAAGTGTCACTGGTAATGGAGTCATGGGCAGTTTAATCTCATTAGTCCCCAGTTATGTCCTGAGCCCAAGGAAGGGAAAGGCAGGGATCAGGTCTGCAGTTTGTCCTGCTGGAAGGGTTCTGATTCCCCAATATCTGTGGGGGTTTCTGCCCCAGACCTCCTCATGGGGAAGGTGTGGACTGGGATTCACCTGGACACCACAGATCTGCATTCACACAAATTACAGCAGCACTGCCCAGTATTCCAAGGCAGTTTTTATGTCTTAGGAGCTGAGTACTTGGAATGCATTACTACTGCAATTTAGAGAAAACCTGATTTTCCACATTTAAAATGACTGTAATGTATTTAAAAACAGACACAAAAAAACCCACAGTGACTTTTCCCCACCTATCCCACTGCCCCAGCCTGGAGTGTTTACTGGGATTCCAGGATTCATTCCTGACCAAACCCCATTTGCTTTTGCTTTTTTCCCTTTTCCATTGATATTCCTGGACGGGTAGGTTTTATTGATGTCAGCTTCCATGACTGTCAAGGAACAAAATCATAATTTTCAGCTGCCCCTGTTTTAAGAAAATAAATCAAGGACATAAAGGTTTTTAAGACAGTGAATTAATGGAAGTGTAGACTGATCATTTATTATATCAAGCACTACTTTTGACCTACACAGAGACAATGCTGTCTGTTCCTCTGCATGTCTGTGGATTCCTTGGGTCTGAGTTCTCCTTTTGCCATGGTGTGAACATTCCTTTGTCCTGGGAACAGAGCCCAGCCCAAACGGGACGAGCTGTGGCAGATAACAGGGAGCTGTGAAGAGAAGGAGAGCAGGCAGGAAGCGTTGCCAAACAATGATGTTAGAATTCCATAAATTTCCTTTTTATAGCAGGCATGGTTTCAGCAACGTGGGTCATGGATAGCAGTGTTTCTGTGATCCTTAATGGAAAGCAGATTTTTTTCAAGTCAACAAAAAAGGTCATCTGGATTAGCCTCATTAAAGTCGGTGCAATTTCTGGCCAAAGGATTATGTCTATATGTTCTAGGAGTAAAACAGCATGTAAAACCTAACAGCACTTTGCAATGATTTATTGCCTCTAGTTTTCTATGATTTTTAATCATTAAAGAGTATGTAAAAACATATTTTATACACAATCTTTTATCTTACATTTATTTTTATATTTCTCCATAGCAATTTATTGCAATAGATATATCACCATTACTATAGACATTTATAGTGCCATTAAAATTCAATGCCACCATAAATTTATGCTCCTTAAAGTTTGACATTTGTAACAGCTTCCACAAGGGCATATTTTATACTGAAAGTGAAACTTGGAGTAGAAACTTTTCTTAAATTTAAGATGTAGTCAAGGAAAGAGATGTCTTTTATCTGCTTTTAATAAATTCAATAACTTGGGTGACACTGTGTGAGGCTCCACTTCTGGATTTAATTTGCTCAAGACACTTCAAACAAGTTCCAGGTAGAACAGAATCTGCAGAACAGTACTATAAAGCTATTATTTACTGGCTGACACACGAAACATAGATAGTATATAATGAGCTCCATGAGGATGAATGAATATCTTGATTCTTCAGCTAGAAAACTTTAAAAATGACGGTTCTGAATATGGAATGTTTAAGATTATTTGAAGATCATTGCAGAACCAGGCAGGAATTTCTCTCTCTCTCTCTCTCTCTCTCTCTGGTATTAGTTTCTTTATTCATAGAAAAAAAAAAAAAATAGACTGCTGAGTAAGTACCAGCATGGAGTTGAATATAATATGCAAGTGAATAGCAAGTTGATTTTCCTGTTGCTAATGTTTTTTTATAGAAATTCAAAAGGGAAAATATATTTTCATGGTTCAGAGTATGTTGATAACTGTCGAAATTACCAGCAACCTTTCCCTTGCACCCCCCTCCATTCCACACAGGGGGATGTATCAGTTCTCCAGGGAAGCATTTTCCTTCTGAGATTCACCAGAACCCAGCAGAGGCTTCAGGTGCTCCAAGCAGAGAGGGCCTGAGCATCTGAGAAGAACAATCCCATGGGGATTGCAGCTGTTGGGCAGGAGAGTTATCAGGGACTTGTTTGCCTTTGTGAGATCTAGAGGTGTTCTTATTTTCAGCCTGTTACTAATTAAGTGGCAGGCATTGCCAGAATTTATTTTTATATATAGAAAAAGCATAAATTTAGTTATATGTAGTGTGTGAGAAATGTTCAAGTCGCTGATATTTGCATGTTTAAGACCTGCACTGGTAACATCTAAGAAAAACTAAATCAGAAATAGGAGTTCTGGTGTAGCATCAAGTAATGGCCCTGAATTAGCAACAAACCTGCATTTTGTTTACCAGGAGTAATATTTCTATAAACCTAGGGAGAGATTTAATAGTCAGTAAGAGGAAGGTGAGAGCGCTGCACAAGGGAAGCAAAGGGAAAAATAGAAAAAAATCAAATTGTCAGAAGCAGATTTTATCATCTTTATTTCCTACTGTGGTTTATGAGAAGAGCTGCTCTGAAAACAGAGATTGCAAGGTGGTGATAAAGCATACCACAAAACAACAAATGTGCTAGAAAGCCACTTTAATATTTCAATGTCAGGAATCTGGAGTTTGTCATCCTGTAGCTGGACCGTGGGGTTTTTTAGCATGCACTCAGAAATCTGGAAGCTTCACAGGGCGACGAGACAGGGAGAGCAGTGGAGTGCTGCTGGCAAAGTCAAAAGCAAAGCTGGAATTCAGGAGAGGAGAGGGTTCTGACACAAAGTTGCTGTGGAACGTACCTGTGTCCCTGCACAGTTCACCGGGGTGCTGCTCCCCTCAAAGCTCTCTCTGGAGTCCAAATTAGGGACCTGCAGGGCTTGTAGTCATTAGTGGTGCCACAGCCCCTTCCACACAAAGTGGCTCGTTAGTGCTGTGCTTCTGAGCAGCTGATGTAATTACCTTCAGCCAACTTCAATTACCTGTCACTTCCAACTGCAGAGAGAGATTCTGGGAGCAAACTGTGACCGAGGTTAACCAGGAGGAGGTTATGGGATCACAAAGTATAAATAACTACAGCAGGGACAAAACTTTGCTAATGGAGGTTTTCCAATGTGCCGGGCAAAAACGTTTCACTTAGGCTGCTGGAAGGAGATGGAACTGAAGGAGTTCATTTTGGGGGGATGGAAATGTCAATTTTCCAGTTGTAAGTGCGATTATTTGTTTGGGTGGATCTTCTAAGAAAGCTTGTGGAAGGTTCTTTATTGATAGGAAAGTTAAAATCAGATTTGGATCTCTTTAAAGCCAAGTTTGGATGCTTTCTACAGGGTAATTCGAAGTGATTTCAGTCAGAACTTGCTGTACAGAAGATAAACCTTGTGCAACAGCATTATTCCTGTACTAATGATAGCATTTCCCTGTGCTCTTCCATCTTAAGACATCCTGCTGTGGTGTTGGGCCAGGGCCTGGGATCTTTCACATCCCTTTTTCCTTGGCAGCAGGTGAGGGACTCTGGGATTTGCCAGGGGCCTCTCCCATTTCCTGCTGCAGGCAGGACGTGTGTGGTGTTTAGAAAAGCTTTCCCATGGCCTCCTGTCTTTATCTCACATGGTTTTACCTCAGTTTGAACATAATTCATGACATTAAGATGAATAAACCTATCATTTTATTTCCATATTGCATATAGGGTATCTAATCTGTATTTATGACATGTAAGATTAATCCCACTCATGAGGAGAGGCCTTTATAATTCATTAGTGCCATCACCTTGCTTGGGTTACAAACTGTTCATTTCACTCAAGACAGAAAAATCCATGTCCTAGGAATGTTCATCATGCCTCTTATTTGTGAATTTATTACTCTTCTTAGTAGGAAAAAATTGAATTTAAAGGTATTTTTCAGTGGTAATTATTGCATCAAGCCTTTGACCATTTCTTTGAAGATGTGGCTGATTTGGCAGGAAACAACCTGATCCTTTTAGGAACATCTCAGGGCTGGAGAAACTGGAGACCTGGTTTGAGTAAAAGGGGGAGAAAGAAGGGCTGTTTGAGGTGTGTGTTTGGGGTTGTGTTTGCTCTGCCTTTCCCCAGCTCTGGATCTGCAGTCATATCAAAGCTGCCCTGACCCTTTCCTGGGCGTGGATGCTTCTTTGCCTTCTTCATGTGCATGGATACAGGGATTTTTGGAGCTGGACATAGAACCTGACATGATCATTTCATTCACTTAGCACTTACAATTTTAAATTTTTTTTTGTTAGCCTGTTTTTTGGAGTGTGATGGTTTTGCATTTATTGATGTTTGATGAGGAAAAGAAGACACCTAAACTCCTAAAACCATCACAAGGAGTTATTCAGAAAGGACTGACACTCTGCAACCATCCAAAATCGGGTTTTTCTTTGTAGTCATTTTGGTCAGACTCTTCTTTCCCTGAAACAGCCCCCAGTATATCATCCTTTCAGATGAGCTGTCTTCTTCCTATATTAGACTTCTATTTTGTACCCCATGACAAATTCTGGGAAAACATCACATGATTTGATCAGTTTTCATTCCACACTGGAATATGTGTGAAATTTTAAAATTTTAATAACTTTGTGTTTAAGAAAGAAACAAAATGTTTGGGAGGTCCCAATGACCTGATTTGATGTGTTTCAGGGAGAGCTGCTTTCCCATCAATTTAACTGTCCTTGTTCAGATTTGAAACTTGCTTTTTTTCCTAGTGCATCTTACAATTGATTTCCATTTTTCAGGCCAGCTTTACACTGCTTTCCAGTCTTTCAGGGACAAAATTTTGACCTATGTTGAGCAGCAATATGTAGAAAAATTGTTTCACATGCCTTGCTGGGTTTTCTCCCATCCTTTGCACTGCTCTTATGAGCCAGGGGACTTGGTTCAATAATCAGGGGGAGTCTGATTCTTGTGCTGGTTGGGTCCCAAGGGTCACATTTGGACAGTGATCACTTTGTGATCACCCAGTGCAAAGCCCTCAGTGATTTGAAGGTGGCTCTTT
>VZUA01082593.1:8345-19661 GCA_013401035.1 Horornis vulcanius
ACAAGGACAGAAAACGAAACAAATGTAATTTTTTCTTATTACAAAGCTCGCATTTCAAACTTGTGGAGTATCTGTGCTTTACTTTGTAATAACTACTGTGACTGCATAATACCAGGATAGATATTGTTTTAAAAAAAAAATAGATCACTGATAGTCTATTCAGGGCTGTGTCTTTGTGTTCTCATGGCAGCCAGTCTCTTTAAGTAGGTTGAGTTGAACAACTACCCAGCAGGTGAAAAAAATATTCTGCTACCAGCATATTGCACTCCTTCATTAAATGGTTACCAAATAATCCAGTGGAGTGGTGAGCCAGGAGTGTCTTCCTACCTGCTGGCAGATATCTTTGCAAAGCGTGAGGCCCCAGCCTTGTGTGGATACAGAATGATGCTTTGCAATAAAACCCTGTGCATTTCCTCGGGTTCCTTTCTCCCCCAGCAGCTGTAACATGCTATGAAAATCAGCCAGCAGAACTAACACAAATGACACAGTAAACATGCAGGCAATGATTTTTATTTTTTTTTTCCCCAGTGCATACAGTATTAGCCATTAGCCTGCAAGCAATGCTGTTGCATTCTTATTTAGGGTAATTTTCACACCAATATGGTAAATGCAAGCCAGATCTCTCACCAGGTGGTTTAATGGCTGAGTTCAGGCAAAGAAAAAAAACTCTGATATTCATCACTGGATTTTGCTGTCAGAAGTTACCTAAATTTGTGTCCTGTAATTTTTTTTTAAATGGGAAATTAACAGAGGTCCTTCATCTGAAGTGAGTGGAACTTACGTGAAATTAAAAAATTAAATACAAGTAGAAGATGTTTTGTGCATGAAATTTACTGATACATAGCAGCAGTTTCTTTTCCATAGTTCCAAGGGGTGCCATTTGCTAAAGTCTTTCATTTTAATTTCCTGAGGAAAAAAAATCAATAAAAAATGTTAACTGAAGTGATAAAAGGTATAGCTTGCTCCCGAGATGCTTAAGATTTGTGCCAAAGAGTCTACAGAGCACCCTATAAAGTCCTTCTGTGCTATTACTTTACATCTTGATGGAGTGCAGTGCTTGACAAGGTTGCTTGAGGTGATCCCAAATTCTCTCTCCTGTACCCAGATAAACTCTCTTCAGGAACACATCCCTGTTGGAAACTGGGCTCCAAGTTCTGGTGTTCTCACCCCACTTCTGCTGCTCTGGCTGGGCTCTGGGATCAGTCCCAGTTTGGCAAAAGTGTCCACCTTTCTTTCCTAAATTTCACATCCACAAAGCTTCCACTACCCACCCTCTGCAGGACAGCTGGATATCCTAAAATGATGGTAACATTGATACATTCAGCCACCCATCCAAACCCTCAAAACCCAACTCCTTCCATGCCTGAAAAGAGCAAATCAATTAAGAAATATGGGCAACAGAGAAAACAAAAGAAAAAAAAGAACGCCTTTGCTGGGAACTTGAACATAAAGTTTTACCCATTAGGGGGTTTGGGCTGACTGAGTTATTACCTCTCAAAAAACCAGCATTCATAATGGAAATCCTGACAGAGCTGTGTGAGTGGTACAGCTTTAATTAACTCCGTGTTCAGAAGCCTTTCATTAATATTTTAAGGGTTTTTTTAAATTTAAAATAATTGTATTAGTTTATGGAAAGTACTCTTTCCCTCAAGTTTTCTCATCCAGAAAATACACAAAATGCACTCCTCTTTTCCTTCCCCTCTTGCTTTCTAACTCCCACCTGCAGAGCAAGTCTCATCCTTCCTTTCATTTTTTTTCTATTGCTAGATCTCCATAGTTTTTCCCCAGATACAAACATGAAGGTTTTCCCTTTAGATTTTGTATCTGTTCAAGTTTTGGAAGCTCCGTGGGGCAAATCTCACATTTCTGCTCTCTGCATTGTTTTGTCCCCTGTTCAGAAGCTCAGCCTGGTTGTGCTCAGCTGCTCTTCCACCCCTCCCTCCACCAACAGCTTCACCCTGGGGGATTTCCAGGTCAAGAAATGTGTTGGATTTGCTCACAATGCTTGGGAAACCTTTACCCATGACAGCTCTTTCCTTCTCAGGTCACTTGGTGGAGCAATCACAGAGTTTATGTGGTGTTGACAAGGTGGGATTGTCCAGGATCCAATCAAACCACTGGAAAAAAACCCTCTGTCTTTTCCAATTCTCCTTGGCAAGGCCTAAAGCTCAAATGGCCTTTTAGAGAAATAGATCCAACAATGACAGTTGGCCCTGCACAGAAAACTTGTGGCTGTCCCATCCCTGGAAGTGTCCAAGGCCAGGTTGGACGGGGTTTGGAGCAGCTTGGGACAGTGGAAGGTGTCCCTGCCCCTGGCAGGGGGAGGGACTGGCTGATCTTCAATGTCCCTTCCAACCCAAACCCTTCCATCATTTTATGAACAGCAACCATGCAAAGATGTTGCTCGTATTTTAAATATTACTGGCTATTTCTTACCCACCAATCTATGAAAACCATTATTTTTAGCTTGAAGTTTGCCGTTTTTACTCACTCAAATAAAACTGGAATTCAGAATATGCCCTTAATATTTCACTTATAAACAAGAGCATATTGATCATGCTTGGTGCAGATGAAACAAGGTTTTCTATGAGAAATGATAATTTGTTTTGGAAGGAAAGGTTCATGCAGGCAGAGTCTTCAGCAAACTCTGCATTCGACTTTTCAGTATATCACTGAAATGGTGCTAAAACAACATCACTGCTGACATGTAGGTGGGCAGGTGAAATGGTCACAGGCACACAATAAATTGTACCAGCATATAATAAACCTATTTCTCATGTACCTACAACCTGTATAACTTCCCATCCAGATAATACTCCAGTGTATGATAATTTATTGAGAGACTACATTTCTCATACATAAAACGATTTGTACACAAGAAGAAGCCCGATGTGAATAATTTAACCAGCCACTGCAAACTGATAGAAAGCAGAGTCTGCAAAACAAATGAGACCCCATACAGATGCTTCTATTGACTTATACTTGAATTCATTTCATCTTTATTTTATTTCAGCTCTACCTTAGGATTTTTTTTTTTTTTTTTTAATCCTNATCCTCTGTCCAGAATATGACACGGGTAACTTTTGAGCAGGCTCATCATTTGAATAATCAGCCATTTAGTGACATGTCTAGTTCTGTTTAATGACTGAATCTGTAAAAGTATGACCTCAAGCACTGGTTAACTTTAAAATAGCTGTGCCCACTGCATGACATAGCCAACAGGAAGCCATTAGAGCTCCAGCAATTACCATTTACATCCATCGACGAAGTCCCTATTTTATTTTAATCTGCTTAAGTACATTTTCTGCACGAGGTTAAAATATAAATCCCTTCTCCTGAACAAGACTGGTTTTCTGGCTGACTTGAGAGCACAATTTACAACTGATTTAATTTGTTCTTCACAAACATTCCTAATGACATTACCCTGGTGCATATACTGACTGCCTCCTCTTATTCCATTAACTCCCAAATCGGGTTTAAAGACCATATTGATGCTAGATGTTATTATGGGTGATTATCAAAACAACAGACAATGGGGCAAAGTGTTTACTAACTGGTTTATATATAATTTCTGTAATAACTACAACAGATGGTAATGCTACAAACAATAAATCAAGCTTTTCACTGCTGAAATAAATTGGCAGCCTGCAGTACAGAAATGCTGTATGTAACTATATACAGATGCTTCAGTCATCAACTGTATTGTTCATCTTATTAGAAAATGGGTCTGTTACTGCTATTACAGGAAATCTTTCCATTTGCAATTACAAATGTATATTTTCAATTGAAATTGGTTTTAACTGCCAAACTGGTTTAAGTATACTTTAACCTTTAATTACAAATAGAGTTATCACATACTGCCAAACTGGTTTGAGGCATTTGTTTGTGTCTGTGGAAGTTCCACCTCAAATTGGGTTTCCTCCCCCATAAATATATTTCTGCCCTTCAAGAATCCTTTGGCCAAGAGGCATTTGCAGTAACTTTTGGAGTTAATTCAATATTAGCAGCATAAAAGGACGTTTTATCCGACAGTGCTTAAAACAGCATCAAACCTGCAATTAATTCCATTCACTTTGCTTTGTAGTAATTTATCAAAACATTTGCCTCCATACACTGCCTCCTTTCCAGCTCCTTTCTGGGGAGCTCCCTCCGTGTCTCTGTACTCATGTCACCATCTTCTGGTGTCTCCTGGAGCTCCAGTGTCCTTGGGATGGAAGTTCTGCTCCTCAGACCTGGGAGGGAATGTTGGCAAGCTGGAGGGATCTGCCACGCTGGGAGCCACGGGAACGTCGCCCAGCCAGCCAGAAATGAGAATTTTATTACAAATGAGAATTTTACTATGAGAAATGGGTAGGATTTTTAGTGTCTTTCCCCATTTTATGGCTCCTTGGAATTGTTCTTTGCATAAAGGTAGGGCTGTGAAAAGAAGATGGAAAGAGTGAACGTCATGTTTTCACAAGAAGGATTGTGACAGTGAACTGATTGAGAGCTGTACTTCCAGGTGCCTAACTCACACTGATTTTTAATTGGGATTTAACATCACCCACTGCTGAGAGGGGGATTTAAAACACTTTAAGCATCTACTTAGATATTTAAGCATTTATTTCTGTTTACAAACAGAGGTGCTGTCCTGTATTGATCACTCAAGAACTTTTGGTCTAGATTCTGCTCCCTGATCTCCGGTGTGGCTTCATGCAATGCTCTCCAGATATCCCAGACTTGAATATTGGAGCCTTCGTTACAAATTCCATTAAGAAATTGGGTCTTGAGGGTTATAGAAATATGATGCATCTCAAGGAAACCTGAGGTCTCGTGTCACAGAGAGATAAAATGCGAAAAACACCCCAAAAATTTGTGTATTGAACTTTGTGCAAGAGATGGCACACACAACAAGACAGAATGTTCAAAATAAATCATGATTCAGGGATGACCTGTTACCAAAACATTTTTCTTTTTTTTCCCCAAATAACCACATAATAATTTCAAGGAGTGAATTAATCCACAAAAGTCATTATTGTTTTATTAGCAATTGAATGGCAAGAAGATAATTGACGTTTGAATTAACTTTTCAGGAGTTGTGAGAATAATATATTAGCTTTTCCACATAATTTTTTGGCCTACCTGTGTGATCTCACTGCTATTAGTTGTGCTGGCCTCAAGAGACATCTGCAAAAAAGAAGTAAAAATGCCACTTTTCAGGCTGATCATTTTGTAAGTTTGAAGAAACAGTTTTATTCCTAATTCTGGCAGAGTGAGATAGAACTGAAATGAACTGTGATAGAACTAAAATGAACTGCTCCTGATTAGATTTGTTGCAGGGAGTGAGAGTGAACTGTAAATACCTGTAATGTTTTTGGTAACTTCGTCTTTAAGGTTGTTTTGCCTGTGGCCTGGGCAGAGCCCTGGCTGCTGGAGGCTGCTGCCTTTTGAAGAGGATTTTTGTGTGACAGCACAAAGTTAGGATAACTCCCACTGGAGAGCACAGAATCACAGGATCATATCCCAGAATCCCAGAATGGTTTGGGTTGGAAGGGACCTTAAAGCCCTTCCAGTGCCTCCCCTACCATGGGCAGGGACACCTTCCACTGTCCCAGGCTGCTCCAGCCCCTGTCCAGCCTGGCCTTGGACACTGCCAGGGATCCAGGGGCAGCCACAGCCTCCCTGGAAAACCTGTTCCACCCTCTGAACATCACAGGTACAGCACAAACCCCTTCCTCTCATCTGAGCTCAGCGCTGCACCAGCCTGAGTGATGCAAATTGTATAAGCTGTACAGAATAAAGATTAAAAACTGCATTCCCGGCTTTATAAAGTTCTTTAATTAGAATCCTGCAAAGGATTAGCAATCTGATTATTTGCTAATTGCCTTTCCATATTTTTTCAGGGCCTCACAAAGCATCGGGGATACTAAAGAGCAAACAGTGCTTTAAGGCCACCGTACAATGTGACAACAGTGATAGATATGCTAATTTCTTCATTCACTCCACTTCACTTCTTTTATTCTTTCCAATTAAAGCAAATGCTACTGAAACTGTAATTAAGCTAGTGCCGTAGCCCTGATTGCCTGCTGTTTTAATGAAACCCTATTGATTTTTCTTTTATTTCTAATGGCCACACATTGCGTTCAATGGTCAAACACATGGATGTCACAATGCACGGCCAAACTTAATTTTTGTTCTCTAAAAGGGTGGCCCTATCAGGAAGAATATCAAAAGAGCTATTTGTGTGAGGTCTCTATAGTTTTTCCTCTGTCTGCCTGAAGAGATGTACTCTGAGCAAACATATTACCATTAAAAAGAAATGAGTTACATTTGGTGGAGAATAAAAATTGCTATTAGTCTCCAGTAGTTGCTGTAAGTTGTTCACATGCATTTAGCATATTCATGCTTCCCGGCATACTTTTAAGCTTTATTATTTTTTATTTAAAAAAATCTGTCTGGAAGAGATCTTGAGGAACATTATATTCTCTCCTCAAGATATTATAAATCACACCAGCAATTTAAGATCTAACAGGTTATGAGGACTTTCTGATTTGTTGATAATTTTATGGAGGGATTCATTTTCGCTGGTAAATCTCACTGAATTATTTTCTAGGTTGCCTGGAAGTAGTGAAAAAGACAAGGAAAAGGAAAACTCTCTTAAAGTCCCATAAAGCATATAGGATAGCTTAAATTTATTATTCCCCAGCTGGATTATTCAGCCAGGGAATTAGTTATTTAACTGGGTATAGCTTTTCTGTGGCTTCATATTTGTACTTAGGAGCCAATGTGTACAAATCTGTGCACTGGAAGAAGGCACCAAGTCCAACTGCAAATGAATTTATCCAAAATTACGTAACACACCACAGCAGAAACTCACTGCTGTCTCTAGGCACAGCCACAGGAAGATTGAAGATTTTAATTGGCAAAACATGAAGATACAAGACCCTGTTCCAGTTTTGGTTGAGGAGTATAAATGGTAATAGGGAAAAATAAGGAAATGTGGTTTCCGACCATTTCTTATCTAAAAATATTTCATGGCTGCTGTGGAAGTTGAGGTGTGATCACATCCAGGATGCACAAAGTCAGCAGTCAGCTCAGCAAATGCACAAACCACGCACGAGCTGAGCCCTGATCCATCCTTGTGCCTGCTGAAAGGCAAGGTTGGTTTTTCCCCCTTCGTTTGTTCAACTTTGATCAAATATTCCCATTTTTGCCTGGACAAAGGCCTCAGTTTTCTGATGGCACAGGCAAGGTTCCTTAATCATTGTCTCCAGATCCCAAAAGGTGTTTTAGGGTACTGGTGATTCGTGAGGGAAGCACAACAACAAATAATATTCTGCGATAGAACTTGCTTCCCTCACAGAGTGTGACTGCGCCTGGTTTGTCAAAATCATGGAATTATTAAGGTTGGAAAAGACCTCCAAGTTTATCCAACCTTCAACCAAATACCATCATTCCCATTAATCCACTCCCATAATGTTCCTGATTGTTTCACGGGGAGGGTGCCTACAAAATGCTGCAGTAATACAGGCAGCTGATGCTGGAAATGTTGTGTTCTGAATTCTAGTTTGATTTGAATTAGTAAAAAATGGCAAACTTCAAGCTAAAAATAATAGATTGGTGGGCAAGAAGTAGCCAGTGGGATTTAAAATACAGGCAACATCTTTGCACATTTGCTGTTCATAAAATCATGGAATGGCTTGGGTTGCAAGGGACCTTAGAGCCCACCCAGTGCCACCAGTGCCATGGGCAGGGACACCTCCCACTGTCCCAGGCTGCTCCAAGCCCTGTCCAACGTGGCCTTGGACACTTCCAGGGATCCAGGGGCAGCCACAGCTGCTCTGGGCACCCTGTGCCAGGGCCTGCCCACACTCCCAGGGAACAATTCCTGCCCAAAATCCCATCCAGCCCTCCCCTCCTTCAGCTTAAGGCCATTTAAGGTCTCCATGATCCACCTCTAAACCAGAAGAAGGGTTTGGAGAGATGTGAAAAGGCTTCCACAGCACAGGTTGAGATCAACCAGATCAAACTCAGTGTAAATGCAGTGTGTATGTAAAAATTCCCAGTTCACCCAGCTGAGGTCACACCCCAGAGCCAGTCCTTGCTGCTCTGTCCTGGCTTTGCTGTTGCTCAGCTGTGCACATGGCACAGGAAATCTTCCTGCAGCACTCAGCTCGCTTCCAGCAAGGAGGAAAATGCAGATTGAAAGGTGATTTTAAGTTTTTATTGATAGAGTTTCATTCCAAATTTTAGCCCTGTCTTGCAGGAAGCTTGGCTCTGTGCCACAACCCTGACACCAGCACAATTTCAGGTAGGCAAACTGAAGACGTGAAACAGGAGAATGTATTTTCTCCCCATTAACCAAGAATTTTTGCTTCCCTTATTTCCCTTCCTCTGCTACAGTTCTGAATCACCTTCTGTTTGTGACCACTGAATGCTAAATACACTTTTATTTTACCTGTAGGCACTAAATTTTTCAAAAGCCTCACACTGCTATTAGCCTGCCAGCAAACCAGGAACATCAGCTCTTTTTAATTAGATTTTCTAACTGTGATGTTCATTCAACAAGGGATAAATTCCCTTTAGTGCAAGTTGCAGAGTGCACTTGGACTTGTTAGCTCTGGAGAAGTGAAAATCATAAATAAAATCTGACGGGGAGAAGGTAACAGTAGGAAGAGTGGAAAATAAGACACCATCATGTCACTACTCAGCCCTGTCAACTGTTATGCTAATCAGGATAGAATTAAAAACACATTTTCTACCAGGATGTTTCACAGCCAAACCGGTTAAATACATATTTTAACAAAATTGAAAGCATATTATACGGAGATTTGTGGTTTCCAGCTCTGTGAGTGAGTGCTGAAAGTGTGCTGAAATAACAAAATTGCAGCCTAATAATCTATAGAATAATATTGTCAACTAATGGATTATAATAAAATAAAAGCTATTATTAGGGTAAAACATTATAACAAAAAAAAAATCCAACTTTTATTTGTAGCACCTCCCCCTTAATGGTTTCAAGCATTTTGAAAGGTAATTTAAACAAGTACATTGTGTCCTTATTGAAACTGTTTCATCTCGCTAGCTGCTGAAAATGGCTTTAACCATCTCTCTGAACAAAAGCTCGCTAATAAGACAACAAAAAGCCTACAAAAGCACTGGCTCAGCATCACTGCAGAAAGGCAACTAAAGGCAGCCTGCAAATGGTCTGTTTCTTTTTTCTTGCATGTAATTAGATGAATTAAAAGGACAAAGTAGTTAATGTTGCTGTTGTCCGAGGCCCCCGGTTCCTTTCACACCGCCCGCTCTAGACAAGAGCCCGTGGCTCTCGCTCCAGCAATGTGGTGAAGAATGTTGGCAATAAGTAAAATTAACAAGCTTAATCTGTGAAGAATCTGGTCTGAGTCATAGATGAAATGTATCTCTAGCAACGAAAGGCTAGTAATTCCTGGTCTCCTTTTATATGCCTAATAAAACTTACAATAAATTAACTGCATTTTAGTTTGCAGCGCTGGCTCTATTAATCAGGGCCGAGACGTGTAGTCAAGTTACAATAGAAGGAACTCAACTGGGTGCATTTCAGTTATGCAATTAGGGACCATTGGCCCGGCTCTAATTAGGCCAGGGATGTTGATATTTCAAGTACTGTTTTATCATTAGGTTTCATTTCCTTGGAACATCCTCAATGGCCAAGTAGTGAGAAGGGTGGAGGATATTATAAGCAGGGGTCATCAGAAAGTCATTAATGGGAGTTAGGGAGGGAAGGGCTGACATTAATACCTCGCCTTTTGAAATGTTGAGCTGTCTCTGGGAGACTGGGGGCCCCTCCATCTCGCAGAGGCACTGGAGAGCAGCTGGATCAGGCTCCTGGGAAAGGACCTCCCTTAGGGGTGATGTTGGAGTTTAATTCTTAGATGCTACTGACCTGCTCTGACAGCAGGTACTGCAGAGAGGGGTGACCCTGACACAGAGGGGCTGATTTCTCACCCCCTGCAAGATTCTGGGGTCAGACCCAAAAAAACCCCACCCATTTCTGGCCAGCAGTGCAGAGGAGGTGATGGATCCTGAGGAAGGCTCATTAGGGCAATCCTGGTGGTGTTGTTTGGCCATCCCCACTCTGCTTCCTCCAGGCATGAGATGCTTTCTGTTATTGGCATCCACTGAGGATGATGTGCTGGGGTTCACCCTCCACCAGCACCCACGGGCTGTGAACATGAAATTCCCACACGTGTAATTGTGGTTCCTGCCTGGATAAATCCAAACAGTGAAGGACAGATAAAAACAGAGGGGGAAAAGAAACACAGGATCTGTTGGTCCTCAGTTGTGCTCTTCTTGCCAAACTCCAGCTTAAAGCTGTACCTCCAAACAATACTTTGCCTGTTTGTAAAATATGACTTTGTTTCATTACGAAAAAAGAAATTACATAATTAAATTCATTACATCCAATTACTATATGATTCATCTGGCGGCTTAATGAAGCTTCACATGATACTAACAAGATAAAGCAAAAGAATAACATTTTATGAGACTGCAGGCATTCTGTGTACAGCAGACTGGGCAGTTTATGAGCTCTGTACAGTGCATTTCCTAATAGCCTGCAATGTACTAGCTCCAGTAGGGAAGATACTCCTTGGCCCTGTGACATCTCACAGGACTGAAAATTTGCCAAGACAAAAGCTTCAACCTTTT
The DNA here is from genome assembly GCA_013401035.1 of Horornis vulcanius. Lineage (NCBI taxonomy): Eukaryota > Metazoa > Chordata > Aves > Passeriformes > Scotocercidae > Horornis > Horornis vulcanius. Next base: position 19,014 of record VZUA01082593.1, read on the forward strand.
TCTTTTTACCTCCATTCCTGGACCTCTCTTCTGGATGTTGCCAAATTTTATACCTAGGATGCAAGGAACAAGCTTCATAGGATCATAATAAAAAGAAATCTAGGCCACTCTACAGCTGTCAGAAGGCAACACATTTGGGATGTAAAAGAGCTGGTTTGGTTTTGAACCAGTGACCCAAAGGTGAATTACCTCAGTGTCTACGTTGATAGGTATATAAATATTTTAAATACGATTTTGCAGAAGTGTAAAAGTACCTTTTCTTTCAAAGTACATTATCAGCCTAAAGAAGTCTATCAACTCTGTCCTCCCAATAATTTATGATCTAATAAAAAGCTTCTGTCTTTGCAAAAACTGACAAAACCCCATAGTTTTATCTTTAGGAAAGGAGATCCGTCAATAAAGTGAAGACTTGTCTTTCAAAGGTGTGTTTAAAACTATTTGAAGCGTTCACAGTTTTGAAATTAGTCAATAGCACAGGAAAGAGAAAAATTAAAGACATTTAACCTCCATTTTCTTCCATGTATGAGTGCCCTTCAGCTTTTCTCATTACCTTTTAGTATTTCTGGACAACTATTGATATTCAATGGGAATGTAAATGGGATTGAAAATCATAAATTGTGAAAAATAGGTTTTGGAGACATCAGAAAA
>VZUA01082597.1:0-15299 GCA_013401035.1 Horornis vulcanius
CTGTGCGTTGGCATTCACTCCTAGGGACACCTGCCTTTGGCTACAAATTTGCACTGGTCCAAGCCCCACAGACCTTGGGAGTACTGTAACATCAAACTCCTCCATTTATTTTGCAATGACAGCTTCTTCATTCATNCAACTTACTCAATTTTCTTTAGAAGACTATTCTTTGCAGCAAATGAAAGCATCATCAAGATTTACAGGCCTTTAAACAATTCCAGGGAAAACAGAAAGAGCATTGAAGAAAATACAGAGAAATATAACAGATTTTGAACTTAATTTCATGTTGAGCTATAGGTTCCACTTTCTGGTCTTCCCTGCCTAACTTGAGCTCCTGAGGCTTTCAGCTGCTTGGGACTGAGGTATAAAAGTGCAAGCAGTTCTCTACCTTGGGTTCATTCTGTTTCCTCTGCCATTCTGCTTCCTACGGTGCCTATCCCAGTGTGGTAGTTGGAGAAGGTGTCTAAACAAGGGAGAGATCTGAAATTGCATGCAGCTGAAAGCCATGGATGCTGAGAGGTATACTTACCTCTTTTGCACTAATGTATCACAGCAGCTTACAGCAATGAAGGTCCTGGAGCAGGGAGGGTGTTTAGCTCCCCTTTTCATTGCCCTCCCCAGTGCCTGCACAGTTACCCAGTAACAACTGGAAGGATGCCACTGGTAACTGTGTCCATACATGCTACATGACCATCAGCACAGATGAAAATGAAGGATTTGTGTTCCAGAACCAGAGAGCTCTGTATTTAAGCTAAATAAGGCTTTGATTATGCCTTTTCTTCCCAGGCTTGCCAATGGGTGGGACATAAATAACACTATTCCAAAAACATCCCAGAAAATAACATGCCCTGGAGACATACATTCCTACTCTTCTCTGGAGGTGGGAAAAATTCTTATGAGCAATGTTTCTCTTCAGGCAATAGATCCACCACCTCAGATATCAGGTGACCCATGAACTTCACCTAGTTCCACATCTATTTACTTTCAGCTCTGCCAAAGACTCCAGAGACAAGGTTTGATAGACACAATCACACTTAAGCAAGTTGTTCCTGCTCCAGCAGACACCTGGAAGCATGTCAGCTGTAGCATTAAACCAACAAGAAGATAATTTTTGGTACCACTGGTGTTTTAAATATTGCTGTCCTTAGAAGACCTTTAAAAGAGTAGCAATGAGCAGAACGGACATGAAAGAAGCAGGCAGAAGGCATGGAGAGTTTGAATATTGGCAAAAGAAGATTGGTGTCAGAGTTTTCAAGCTCTTAAGAGAAGAAATTAGAGTTATAAAAATATGCAGGAATATAGGAAAACTTAGTATGGGAAATTGAATAGTATAAAAAGATTCAGTAGCTGGAGAACCTGACATTCTGAAAAATGTAAGGCATACAAAAAGGTAAAGAGTAAGAAAGAACACAACTGAGAAGCTATGGATAAAGAGGAGCCTTAAGAAATAGGAGGACCTTTCATATCAGTAGGGATCTTTGTGTTGTGTTGGCATAAAAAGGTCAATATTTCATCTTATTTGTGCCCTGCCGTGCAGAAAATGGCTTAGTGTAAAAGACAGTAAGATAAATAACTTAAGCGTATAGCACGCAGTAAGGACATGAGCCTGAGTTACAACCCTGCCCTGAGAATACCATAGACAGGATTAGGTGGCTAGTATGGTACTAGTACTAGGTACTACAGAGGTAGTAGGGTGCCACCAAGAATGTCACCAAGAATATGCATTACTTAGCAGAGCCAGTGACAGAGCAGTGTCCCATGCCAGCAGAGCAATAAGGCTGCCAGTGTCTGGATGACAGTGTGGGTGGGTGCTACCACACAGCACTGCCTCACACCACACAGACACTCTCTAGAGGAACAATGATAAACACATTCCAAACTTAAAAACAACTTGCCACTATTTTATGTCCAGGTATGGATGGCATCATGTGGATATGTGTGAAAGCATCTGGCAGGCTTACTCACCTTCAGGTCTTGTTCCACCAGTAATCCTACTCCACTCAACGACAATTCTCCATCTCGACTGTGGGCCATATTGCTGTTGGGGCATTATTTACACAGACCCTTACTGTGACACTTCAGCCATCATGTTGCATGAAACAGCAACAAACACGCCACCCATTAGCTCCTAAAGAGCTCTTAAAGTCTGATTGACAGCAGTGGCACGAAGTGCTTCTGGGGAACTTCTTGTTTCAGCAAGTAATAACACTTCTAAAGGAATGTTGTGTGGTATGGGAGGAATTTATCTCCTGTGTAAAGGGAAACAGATGTCGAAGAGAGCAGAACATAAGAACATTAAGGGGCTGCCTTGACTGGTCTAGGGTTCTTTTCTGAACAGTGCTTGTTTTTTACTTTTCTAATAATGTTGAGTCATTATTGCAAAGTCAATACTTATGCCGGATTTTTAACATTTCTGAGCACTCTCGGCCCCTCTTAGCCCTGGTAATTTCTCAGAATTTCTCAATGGCTTTCAAAATCAGGTCTATTATCTGTTTTAAAACGTTAATTCTTTTCCTTTTTCCACTTCCAGTTCTCTTTTCTTTCCTCACAATCATTCTCAGTGTATAAATTTCTCACGGTAGAGACAGCTAGAATTCCAGTGACTAGAATGAAATGCCTTTACATGCAGAGTAGGTATAGATTTTAGCCTATTCTGTTACTAATACAGTGTCTTCCGTTTGGCATGCTTTCCCTTTGTGGCTGTGTCTCATGGCCACTGTGGAATAGGTAAACTGGCTTCTGAGGGAACACGTGTTTCCTAGGAGTTCCTGGTCTTCCCAGGCAAGTATTAGCCTTCATGCAGGCTGCCTTCAGACAGAAACACCACAATGTTCTGCAGACATAGAGACACTTACAGGCCTTTTTCTTTCCATCCCTCTATTACTTAGGTCTAATAACTTAGGTCTAATCTAGGTTTCTATTAATTTGCACTGTTAAGGGAATATGTGTTAGGTTTCCACAGCTTACTTCCATATGTCCCGCTGTGAGTCTATTCCCTGGCTCGTGATGTGTCTTGTCAGCAGTGACTTGTCCAAGCTGGTGGTAGCCAAGATGTAATTGGGCATACATTTCCTGCACACTGCTAGTGAGCCTCAAACACAACTGGAACTCGTTTTCCAGAATAGGTTTTGGGGGAATTTGGGGACATTGAAAATAAAGGAAACTCATTAACTGAATAAACTTGATATGGGCACAGCCACGTTTTAAAGCATGGCACACCTCAGAATTCTCACTCATGACCCCCCGTGGGCTCAGCAGAGGTGATTAATTTCCAGAGGCCTGGGGGCACTACTCACTGCAGGGGCACATCTCCAACCCCATGTCCTGCTGTTTCCCTCCCTGTACCAAGGGCAGCCATGACCCCACAACCAGACCTGCATTGCCCCTTTGTCATCATACCCATAGGGGAGGGCTGGGCCATATCAGGTGGCCCCTCTCCAGGCTCCCAGACGTTAAAGATCTTATAATCACAGCCTTCCATACCTGTCTGAGGTAAGGCATGCCTTTCAATGGAGACAGCAAGGCTGATATTAAACCCACTTGAACCCACAGCACCTTGCAGTCCAGAGTACAACGCGGTGGCCGGTGGTTTAAAGAAAACAAGACCAAGCTATAGACTGCCTTTACAGATATACTAACAGCTTACAGCAAAATGGTTGATAAGATAGCAGGGCAGTAATAAATTCAACTTATCTCAGCAGGGCAAGAAAATCATGCCCCATTATTACAAGAGTTAAATACAGCACATCAAGAATCACAAAAGAAACAAAGTTCAATCTTCCAGTATTACAAAAGCATTGTGTCAGTACTAACTCAGGGGGAAATCTTGTTGCTTTGTGCTTTTTTGCTGTTCCAAAAAGGTCCATTTTTAGTAAGATGTCCCAAGAATATAGCTGCTGTAAATTTTTTTTTCTGGTGCTTTTTTTTTTTTTCTTTTTGTCTGTCCCAGGTCTTCAAGACTCCTAAACAACTGCATCCTTCCAAGAAGGGCTTGAGTGTGTAGGAGTAAAAGAAGTTCAATATTCCGCAGCACTGCATGCTTGCAGCCCAGAAAGCCAAATGTGTCCTGGGCTGCATCCAATGCAGTGTGGGCAGCAGGGGAGGGAGGGGATTCTGCCCCTCTGCTCTGCTCCACTGAGACCCCACCTGGAACCCTGCATCCAGCTCTGGGGTCCCCAACAAAAGAAAGATATGGACCTTTTGGAGAGAATCCAGAGGAGGGCCACAGAGATGAACTGAGGCTCGGATCAGGCCCTCTCCTACAAGGACAGGCTGCAAGATTTGGGATTGTTCAGCTTGGAGAAGAGAGGACTTTAGTGTGACCTGATTGTGTCCTTCCATTACTTGCAAGGGACCAGCAAGAAAGCTAGAGAGGGACTTTTTACAACAGCATGAAGTGATAGGACAAGGGGGGAATGAATTTAAATTGAAAGACAGTAGATTTACAGTGCATATCAGGAAAAAATTCTTCACTTGGAGGTGAGGGGTTGGCACAAGTTGCCCAGAGAATTTGTAGATGCCCCGTCTCCAGAAGTTTTCAAGGCCAGGCCGGATGCTTTGAGTCACCTGCCTCCTGGAAGATGTGCCTCCCTATGGCAGTGGAGGTGGAACTAGGTGATATTTAAGGTCCCTTCTAACCCATACCATAACATGATTCTATCTCCATCTTCCTTTGATAACATATGCTTAGCCTCTGCTTGCTTAACTTTTCTATTAACTAAAATTTGGTTATTTACTGTAAATTCTATTCAAAACCCTCAAATTTATTCTGAGTTTTAGTCATACTGTAATTCTTGGCTAGTTTAGGAATTCAATCAGATGACCTACAGTTTGTTACTTTTCTCTTCATGCTTTTTTGCCACTTTTGGTGAGAGTTGTGTTTTACCATTCTTTCAGCCCATCCTTTTGCTTTCACTAAAAGATGAAAAAAGAAAAAAAAAAAAAAAAAAAAAAAAAGGTCAGTGTGCTCCAAAGGGCATGTGCACATTCCCATCATGTGATGCTGTGTTAGGGAAGTGTATCATTTCTCCAGGGATGGTGTGGGTACAGCCATGCCCATGGATTTGGCAGTGAGCACCATGCCTCAGCCATGCTCTGCCTACCCTTGTCAGGCACACAGGAATGCCCATCACCAGGACTGGATCTTCTCATGGAGGCAGCCTAGGCAGCAGGAGCTGTGCAGGACCTGTGTGTGATGGGTGATGCTGCAGCAGTGGCAATCACATGAGCTCGCCCTGGTCACCCTGGACATCTCCCTCTGGTACCCTGAGGCTCAATGCACAGGAGGAGATGGAAGCTACTGGGGAAGGATGGACTGAAACTACAAAGGAGAGATGGGAACAATGTGTAGAAAAGAAAGGAGGGATAAGCCTTCAGACAGTGATGTAGGCGTCTTCATGTCTGGAGCGTCGAGCTGCAGAATGCAGCTGGGGAAACCCAAGGAGCTGTTTGACTGAACTCATTTCCCCTTCTCCTTTTTCTGCATTTGACTTTTTACATCATGTCTGGCTGGAAGTGCTATGATAGCAGCTATCTTTCCTTTACATGTGCAGTCTGCACAGTGCTGGATGTGGAGCTGAGTCCGTCTTAATGTTAACAACACAAATAAATATCTGGCCATGCTCTGAGCATCTGCCCCTTTATCCCTAGAGGAAGGTGTCAGTTGCAGAGGCAGAGAGAGTTCATCTTAGCTAAGTGGATGATCCCAGTAGTTAATACAAAACTTGCAACTGAAGTGTGTCCTATGAGCATATATTTACTTACTCATGTGCCATGGTGCACAAGTGCATGTGGAGGTGATAAAAGTCATAATTTTTGAAGTTAACAAAATATCCTCTGATTATATTTTGTAATTATTGACATATTTATTCTTTGATGTAGTATACAAATGTATTTCAATCATTGCAGATTGTGATTTAAAAGCACTCCAAATAAATGTTCTCCCATTTTGGTTTTATTTTTTTGTATTAAATTGAAATATTAATTAATATTATTTATCTTGCAATGGTTTCTAATTTAAACAGTACTACGTTTAATATTAGCTTAACACTGAGTTGGAGTCACAGAAATAAGAACAAAAATGGTGTTACAAAAAAGAAAATGTTGCATCATTTCATCTTCTAGATGGAATAATGCATAATACCTCTGTTAATATAAAGATAATAGTTCAGCAGCAGTAGAAAAGTAGATAGCTAAAATATGCTATCACAGAATCAGACAAATATCATACTGCTTTGAACTGTAATTTTAAAATTGCCTTGCTGCTGTTTGACTTTCACACCAAACCAGACAAAGTAAGTTATTTATTTTCCAAATGACGAAGCATTACTGCAAGAATTCCAGACAAGTAAATCAGTGACAGACCTGTAAAGCATTGGATGAACATCAGTGTGAAGAAATTACAGCTAATGCATTAATAAAATATTGCATGATCTTGACAGATATTACAAAGATTTTATCATGCCTTAAACAGTTAACAGAAAAAGGAGACTTCTTAATTGTTACTACTACTTGAGAAGGCTACAATATTAATCTTGAAACATTATTTGTTTTGTCTGTAGAGAAACCACAATATCTTTCATCTGAAAGTAACTTCAGCTTTTATTGCATGTTTATATATTTTATCTATCTGTAAGTAGAAGTGACTTTAACCACTTTTCTGACTTTAAATCATGTACTGAAAAGCCATCCATATCAATGGCACTCATTGTGCACTGCATTCATTGGACAAAATGCTGCCTTTGGAAAAAAAATGCCTTTAAAAAATCAGTTATTCTCCATGCAAAACCCACAACAGAAAAGCATATCCATTGGCTGTGGCAGGGTGCTGGGAGGCCTGGGACCATTCAGGTAACTTCACTAGGACATTTGCTGAGCCCATGGCATTCACTGAGGTGTCTCTCTCTGATCCCTCTGCTGACCCTTCCTCTGCCATGCTACAGAAACACCTTTTTTCAACACCCGCTGAAGTGGGCAACAGACACGCTTTCAAATGTGCTGTGGCTTGCCCCTTAGTCAAGAACACACTTAATTGCAACACAGAAGAAAAGAGCACAGGCAGGGTTCGGCCCATGCCAACTTTGGAGCTAGAATCCTGCAGGGTAAATACCTCCCCTGCTTGTGACTCCCAGCCATCGTGCCCTGCACTGCCTTCTCATCGTACTTAACAGCTATCAGCAGCCCAAGTGGTTTCATCAGTTTATTTAACCACTTTTTCTCTCATGTTCATTGGTTTCCACAGCTCAACAGTATGTTGTTAGAAATTTATGCCCTTGTGTTTTAAAGTAGTCCATCTTCCATCTCAGCCAGCCTGAATTTTCCCTGCACAATTAACTTCCCTAACAATTCCATTGTCTTTTTTGCCTTTTTGTGTTTTACAAAACAGGAGATGAAGTAACAACAGACACTTGTGGTACTCAAAGTGCCGACCTCACAGTAGGGCTCAACAATGTTTTCCAATTTGTTCTTCTTTCCTTTCTTGCTCATTCCTAGAATTCAGTTTCCCTTTGACAATTAATGAATGTCAGTTGCTTTTTAAGGACTAACCACAAAGACCTCTCTTCTGAGTATTAACACCCCACACGAATTTATGCATCTATTACTAGAGTTGGCTTTCTATGTTTCACCCAGCAGCACAGAAATTAACATTGTATTTTATCAGCAGGTAACTCAGGACCTCCAGGTCTTGGAAACATCTTGTTCTCAGTTTTAGTTTCATTGTCAAATACCCCCATAACATCAGCAAATCGTGCTTTCCCATTATTCATCCTGTTTGCCCAATCACTCAGGAATTTCCAGGACAGAAAGGACTTCTCATCCTTGGAAAACTGAGCTGTTAATCTCCTTTTGCTATGAAAACTCATCACTGATCCTGGCCTTCTCTTTCTATGTCTTAGTCATTAATCTCTCTACCCAACAAAAATGTAATTTCTTTTAAGGTTGAGACCTTCATGGAAAGCTGTCCATGTGTGCCTCACTGGCTGTTGCATGACATTTGGAATTGAACCAGTGGGTTGTATCAGCTATTGCCAAAGAGGCTGAGCTCTCAGAAGGTTTTTGCCAACAGCTGATTTGGCCTGAGATGCCACACCAGGTGAATCCCCTGCAGCCTCTGAACAGGGATTCTCTATTGCCCTTTGTTCCTGGGTGGCTTGTCCATCTTGCCCTTCAGTATCCTGTCACCAACTTCCTTCTTCAATGACATCAGCAGCCACTGCAACTACAGGGGTCAAGAGGCATCTGCAAGGAATCACTGCCTGCTGATGAACCACAGCAGTGTGTGAAGTCAGTTTCCCATGATGGATAGGAAAGCTGGGGTATGAGATCGCTGTGCTCACTTGGTGGGACTGCATTGCTCATGGTGCTTTGCAGCCAAGGTGGTTTCAGACACCACTAAGTCAGACACCATCAGAAGTCTCAGTCAGAAATAACAACTGATCCTCATCATATACCACTTCCCTTGTAGTGCAGTGGGGCCTTGCCATTAGCTGCTCCTGTGGGTTGCTGGTGGTGGAAAGCCCAACTGAAGCAATTTAAAACCCTTACAGGCAGCAGGACACAGTTTACCACCTCCCGGAACTATCACCAAAAAATCTTTGTCGTGGCAGCATCTTGTCCCCTAATCCATGATAGTTTGGTAAGAATGACTACTTCTCCTCCCTCCCCTCTCCAAGTAACCGAAAGGTAATAAAAGAAAAACATGGAGGAAGGGGAAATAACAAGGAATAATAGCAGAACACAGTGCTAGGATAGGGGCTATTTACATCCACTGTACATGAACTGGATCTCACTGGTGTGTAGCAAGTGGCTGCCAAGAGGACCACAGAGCTTCCTGGGGTGGTTTTCAGGGAATCTGTAGGACAAGGCTTTTCTGAGCAATGAGAGAGTAGTAATTCACAGGCCTGAGGTACCCTTTGACAAGAAGTGATGTGTACTTTTAAGTGACATGGAAGGAGTTTTCGACTCCTGCTCTGCAGAAGCAAGTGGCTTTCACACAGCACACAAAATGGAAGGACAAGGAGATAAGGTTAAGACCACTACAGATTGCTTTTAGTCCTATCCATAGCTAAGTGGGGCCATATCCATTGCATCCATCAGTTTGGAAGCAATTTTCCCACCCTTTTTCTCAGTGTAGTCCTTATTTGCTACCAAAGTCCTAAACCAGAAAAGCCCTATTACTCCTCTTCAGGAGATAAAAAGCAGTCACGGAAACAACTATTTGCTCTGCTTCATCAGTTTAAAATTCTGGCTATAAAAAGCCTAGTTCTGCTTTCCTCCAGGACTTTTCCTCCCTGCAGAACAACAGTGCAGGCAACCTGACAGCTAGGCCCATGGCATGACTCCAAGTGTGATGATGCTCAGGTCCAGACAGGAGGCTCCCAAGAAAAACACTGATTGCTGTGAGATGATAGGCAACCCTACACCTCTGCCTGTGCTTAGCAAGGTCACTATAGTGCTTCTGTTTGCCAGCTTATCATATGCACTTGATAGAAAGATTTGCTGCATCCCCAAGATCTTACAAGTACAGTTAAATAAGACACTTGTGGGATCCAGGTTCCAGCTTCATTTTCAAAGTGCTGCTCCCGTCACTGGCACAGTCCACGTGCCTATCGCTGTCCTTGTGTTGCTATTATTCACTCAAGAACTTTGTCAAGAGGTACCTTTCCAGGAGCGTGCTGTAATCAGCCGTTCTGGGTCGAACCAGAAGTACTTCTACCAAGAATTTCTGAATGTTTTACCCTGTACCTCTCGATTCAAGCTCTCTGAAGGTCGCATTACCGGACACAATGAAACAGAGGGGCAGAGGTAGCATACGTACAGCCTCACTTGAACATTGTAATCACTCGACCCCAGTAACCCTCCACCTCGCATTCTTCTGGACGTTATAAATACCCAGGCGCTGGGCTCTGGCGACTCATTTTCACGCTGGCGGGCCAAAACGCCGTTTAAGCACTAAACGCACCGGCACCCCCACGGCCTTGCCCTGCCGGCAGCATCCAGCCCTTGGCCGCTGCTCCCCCGGGCATGGGGCACGGTGAGCAGCCAAGGGGCGGGGTGAGGCGTGGTGGGACGGGACGGGGGCAGGCAGGGGCCGCCGGAGCGGGGAGCGGAGCCTGTCCGGCGGCGCGGGAGCAGCGTGCCGGAGGCAGGAACCGAGGGCAGGCGGACGCGGGGACAGAGAAGAGCCCGGAGGGGCGGGAGGGAGGTCGGGAGGTCGGGGGCACCCGGGCGAGGCGGCTGCGGGCAGCGGCGGGGATCGCGGAGCCGCGGGGACTGGCGGCGGCGGCGGCGGGGCAGGGCCGGGGCGATCCCNCCGCCCGTGCCCCTCTCCCGCTGCCCGGGATGCGCCCGCCGCTGCCCGCCCGGCCGTCGGCGCGGCCGAGGTGCGGTGCCGGTCGGGCTGTCGGAGCGGGGAGCCACCGCTCGGGGTGTGGCGCAGGGGAGTGCTGGCTGGCACGGAGCGGCATCGAGCCGCGTGGGAACCCCGGGTCTGGGGGTCCTCACACCCCGTGGGTAGAACGGTGTTCTCTCTGCGAGACCGTCGCGCCGCGGACACGTCGGGTAACTTAAACAAGATGTTTGTCACCCCAGAGGGTTCAGGCCGCAGCACTAATGGAAATTTGAGAACAGTTACTGAACTTTGGAGTGGGGGGAATAGGTCGGCAGCGCTGGGAGACGGGAAGTCAAAATGCCTTCCCTTTAACGACCACGAATTAAACCATGCGGGAGCTCCCCTGTGAGGTGTACATGTGTGCTACTCGGTATTACAAAATTCAAACTGGTGTCTAAAAACCAGAAGCCAAGAAAAGTAGCTATTTGTTTTCCTGAGGCTGTAAAGTGCCAGCTTATTCACTTAAGAAAAAATCTTATTTGAGTTCTCTAAGACTTTTTTTTTGCAGCAGATGTTTATTGTCTAGACTTCATTTGCATCTGGTACAGCTTATTTTCAGTGGAAGTGTGTACTGAAATGTGCTGCTCTTCTCAAAAGTTCTTTCTGTTAATGAAACTATCAGGGTGTGTCTAATAAATTACATGTGTTTACTTTTCATTTGTAAAGGCTTTACAGATATATAAAATATAAACAGGTTTGGCATCAGATTTGGCATTCTTGTCTTTCCCTTTGCCGTTTTTAAAATTCTCTTTTTCGGCCAAAGTGTATCATCCTACGTGGAAGTGGAGGGAGAACTGTAGTGTGTGTGCTGGTGGTGGTGGTGAAGGGGCATCAGGTTTCTTTGGTCAAGTCTGTTTGTGGCTATTTGGAAAACAGGAAAATGCAATTCCATATTATGAGTGTACTGAATGTGTTTTGTTGCAGGCAAAAGTACATAGCAGAAGGTCAAGTCCTGTGCTCACTTTTTCTCACTTGTTGCTTTCACTTCAGGAAAATTGAGAGCAATTTGGCTTGCTTTTTGAATACAGAAATTTCCTATTTCTTTTAGATATAAAGTTCCCAGTGACTCATGAGAGGGCAAAAGCCCGCAGCTCCCTGTGGGACTTGTAACCAGAGAGTCCACTGGAAACAGGGAGTCAAGATGTACAGGAGTGAGATGGTTTTTGGAGGGTTTTGGCATCCCCATTATCACAGGTTCCCTGATGCCTCTTGGCACTGGAAGTACGTGTTCCCAGAGAAACCAGGGCCAGGGAAGCCAATAAGAGCTATGACCCTGAATTTCTACCTGCACCACTTTGTAGTTCAGTTAGAGAAGACAGAGGAGCTATCTTGCCACAGGGCAGGTCAAGGGGTTGGGGCCTTCCACACAGCATTGCTTCTTTCATGGTGGGTGTGGCAGAGGGACCATACAGATACTGGTGGACCCTATCCACCAGTGATGTGATCCATGGTAAAGAGCCCCTGCTTTAATTTGAAAGGGTGCTTGACCCTGCCAGGATCCTTGAGCTCTGCAGGAGACCACATTAACCTCTGTCCAGTGGCTAAACCCCAAAGCATGCTAGTGGGCGAGGAGATTGCACAGGAGGGGGGATATCTTGGTGCTCACAGCTGACCCCAGCTGCTCTCTCCATCCTTGGAGCTGGGATAGCAAAGGTCAGCCGAATAGCTGGAGAAAGCAACTGAATTGTTCTGAACATGGCTGTGGTTCTTGACATTGTACCACTGCCTTAATTTGATAATTTAGCAATCACTGTTTTAGCCAGCACATGAGGAAGTACAGCCAGATTTCCCCTGCAATGCAAGGAGGTTTAACCTTTTAATGGTGCCTGGTGGTAGAGAAATAGGGATCATCTGCTTTGCTTTAGAGGAAAAAAACCTCATTTCCAGTGGTTTCAAAAGTCTAGGATGTGGAGGTACCTAACTGTGGCAGTGCTGGGCAAGCAACATGCCACAGACAGGTTCTTCAGGTAGTTTTTAAAATATTTTGAAATGACATCCATACTTTGCAGCTAGTATGTGACTGGGAGTAAATCATTGAGCTGTCACAAAGCAGTGACACATGTTATCCTGAACCTGACTTATTGCTTTCTCGTTATTATAATGCATAACCAACATTAATTTTTCTAATTGTTTAAGAAAAAAAAGTGCTTTCTGAGTTACTGACTCCAAAGCCAGAGGTAAATAAAAGAAGACTATGGCTGAATGATATTACTTGGAAATAAATTCTAGTTTATTACATTATTTATATTAACTTTCAAATGTCTTGTGTGTGAGAGTCCCAGTAAAGAATAATGTTACAACTTTCTTTGTCTTCTTACTAGGTTGGCAGAGGCAAAGATTTACTTTTCTGATACTAAGTTTGCTCTAACAATTTTAAGGGAAGTTATTACTAACAATGGCAGAGGCTGTAGAATTTCTGCTGATGGAGTGCATCATCCCTGCTTTCAGCCAGGGGAACTGGTATAGTACCATTACCTTTGGTAGAGTCATGACACTTTACATCTGCTGAGTTGTTGCTGATAAACTATGTCTGGTATATAATTTTCTTCACAGAAAGAAATGTATTTGACCTTTGATAGACAAGGATGATAACTCACTTGAAAATTGCTTAAAGAAATATTTATTTTGTTACATGTGGTGCTCTTAAATGGTAGGAATATTACTCTCACAAGCAGTCATCAGCCAGTCTGGTGGGTATTGCTGGTTGAACTATTATTAACAATTATTTTCTAGTCAAATGTAATTGTTTATTTTACAGCGGAAAGTACTTGCAATTCATATGGGACACAGTGGGATTTTGTTATAAACCAATACAATGAAAGACTGTGACAGTTAATGTGGTAACAGTGCACAGATTGTAACTGAATTACATTTACACTGAACCTTAGCTGAGGTGAAGTTTTTCTGTTGAGAGCTTCACTGTTACCATGCTTTAGAAAATAATTTAACAGTTCAAGGGCCCAGTTCAGCACCTGGGAAAGAAATGAGGTGGTTGCTGTCATCTTCAGAGTGAAAAAGGACCAAGAACACCAAGCAGGAACTGTGTTTCTTGGATGTCTTTCCCAGTGGACCAATTCAACCATAGTAATTTGGACCTATGAACTAAAATGTGGAAACAACATTGAGCAAACACCAAATGATTTTCTCAGAAAGTAATTTTAGAACATTCTGAATGTACTAAAGAATTCAAGTCAGTTCACTGTAAGCTTTTATCAGATAACTTCTTTTCTGAAGGAGGGAATCAAGGAAGAGGAAGGGTGGGAATATAGGGTGTGGGTCACCATTTAAATCCCTTTACTTTCATCTGGGATTTGGTTTGCTGCTCCCCTCATCCTGAGAAGGCACTTGAAAATGCATCTCTGATTTCTCAAGTGCCCAAAACAGTCTGTTGGTTCAGCAGTGACTCACACATTTTTCTGATCTTAAGAAACCTGTATACAGAATCATAAAATCAGAAAATGGATTGGGTTGGAAGAGACCTTAAAGATCATCTTGTTTNACCTCATCTCCATCCGTATTTTCTTGGAAAAGTGAAAAATTGGCCATTTGCTCATGCTCAGTGCATACATTTGGGGCATGAGCACTGATTGTCATTATAGCATGCAGCAAATAAACTGCAACATTTTTGGTAAAACAGTAAGTGTTTCTGACATCTTCTGATATTTTTACTGTGCAGATGTCTTCTGATATTTTTTCTTTTAAAAGATACGTTGGAACATCTGCTGTGAAAATGGAACCTCAAATTCCATGGGAAGATGTTGCAATAAATCTAAGTTGTAACTTAAAGAAAATCAGAATTTCTGAGAAAGACAAATTTGGTGTAACTGGTTTTTATTTTTAAAAAAAACTAAGAACATTAAATATATGTCCTGTATACCTACGCAAAGGGAAAAAAAAAAAAGTAAAGTTAACTGTAAAGAAAAAAATGCTTATAAAAATATGAATTGCCTTTTTATTTTTAAAAAGGTAGCAGAAATCTAACTAATTAGAGTGAGAGGTAGGATTGGCTTCATGATTACTGCCTTTCAGTGCAGCTTCTCAATGGTAAATAGCAAAAATCTATACAATTAACTGGGGGAAGTTATTTTAGGCACTGGCAACATGCACGCTGGCATCAAGACTTGACACCAACTTTCTCAGGATCTTTTCTACCTTGGTTCTGCATGGCAGATAAGAACAAGCTTAGAAGGCATAAAGTTTGCCCTACTGCTGTGGTAGCAGTGATGGTTGGGTGGTGTTTTGGTAGTGCAGTGTACACTTAGGTAATCTTGAGAGGAAGTGAGCTGCTTGCTGTGAGCACTATGGCTTGCTGGGTCTGTTTGCCAGTACTTCTCATGGCTCTTCTGTGTGTTTTTCAGCATGGAAATTTTGTACAGGGGAAACACCTTTGAGCAGTTCGCTACATTGCCCTTGTATTTCTGCATCCAGGCTGTGTCTGAGCTTACCTACAGGTACCAAGAGAGGCATGCAGCAGTGCTCCACCATGATGCCCTGTCAGTCACAGTCCCTCGCCCCTGCCTCCTGGGTGTATGTTGCAGCTTAAGCACTGGTTGATATGGGAAGACAGTGATATTTATGTTTCATTTGTCGATTTTATTTTCAGAGCCTGGTTTGAGAGCCACTCTGCCGAATTAATATGCGAGGCTTGCTGGAGGTGGGGACATACAACGCCTACCCAGAGGAGCATTGGGAAGAACGTGGCTTGATCTCCCTCTTGTGGAAAATTATTGGAACTATATTTTTTTGATACCAAAGGAAAAAAGTCCAGCATCCATCAGGAAACAAATGATGGCAGCAGTTACTGTGCCACCTGATGCTCTTGGCAGCCCTCAAGTAAATGAAGAGGTGGACTCTCTGATTGTACTGCATTATAATTACACAGGAAAGCTTATTTTAAGGGAAAAGGCAA
>VZUA01082618.1:0-12272 GCA_013401035.1 Horornis vulcanius
CTTGTTCATTGTAACTGCAGACTACATCGAAGTTCTTCACTTCAGGAAACAATATCTGATGTGCTGTCCCTGCCCATCTTGCTTTCATTTGTTGACAAAACCAAGCTCACCCCCGTCTTTATTACAGATGTAAAACTGAATGGTTTTGCTTCGTTTTCTGTGACACTATTACTTTGTTCCAAATACTTCATTTGCACCTTTTATTAAACAATACTGTCAGAGCAGTCTTCTCCCTTTGCAACTAAAATACGTGCTGGTGGTCATAAAAGGGTTAAAAATCCAATTTGAATGTTTGCCTGTCTTTTGTATTACAGTGTATTTTTCTGATGTTTCTTTGAAGAAAATTTGTGTTGGTTTGCTTTAGAAAACAGTAAAAGAATGACTCCCCCCAACTAATTGTTAATTGCTCAGAATATTGCAAAACTTAATGATACGTGGAAGTCTTTAAGTATTAGCCATAAATCATGGGATTATGAATAAGCCTTTGTTGTCACAGGCTCGCATACAGTCATTCCAAAACGTCTGCCATTAGGATGCAGCAAGGCAGCTGTCAGCTGTTTTCTTGTAATTAAACAGCCAATGAGCAGCTAATTAAGACATATGTGTATACAGAAGTGGAAGTGGGTATGTTAATGAACTGTAGGAATCAATTCATTAAATGAAAATTTGTCAAAAGACCAAACATGAGCTCAGCGTTTCAGCCCATGCGCGGTGGAGAGGGAGCCTGTGCGGTGCCATTTGGGACACGAGGGAAGCACAACTGGCTCCGGAGCCAGCTCAGACACCAACGTCTCCAATGCTGGGCTGCTGAGCAGAGGAGTCACTGAAACTATTCATAGCCTTAGCAAAAACTGCTATTTACATTTCAAAGTCCTTTTTTAACAAGTTGTTATTCCAACTGACTTGCAGATGAAAAGTTCTTGTGCTCTTTTTTCCCCAAACCTGATTTCGTGGCAGCGAATGAATACCCATGTTGTGTATAAATAGGAGTCTGAAATGCAGGGACCAAGCTGTGGCTTGTAACGCGCTCTGCTCTTCTTCTGGCACCAGTTGGATCCATCTGCAGGAAAAGGGAATGTGCAGAGCTCAGTGCTGGGGCTGGATCTTTGTGCTGACACCAGGAGGGGCCATGACTTGGCCCAAGTGTGCCATGAGAGTGCTCTGACACCGGGGCTCCTTTGGTGCAGCACCAGCCTTGTCTCTGTGCTTGATCAGGAGGGGTGGCTCTGCCTTGGCCCATTAGGTCACATGAAATGGTGGCTGTAAACATGCACGCAATAAAAAGCATGTGGCCTGGGCTGGCTTGCATAAGGCTTGAATGTATACACGTGTACCAAGCATGCATCCACCTCCTCCTTCCTGGTGGAAAAATTATAGCCAGCTCCGTGCCTCTGGCAAAACGAGGGAATAGAACAACAGAATAGAGCGTTTCTCCTTTTAATAAAGGAGGGAAAAAAACTGGAAAGAAACTGTAGGTACTTACAGAAGGCTCCTGTAATTGGGGCTTCCCCACGTGTCTTACAGAGATGTGAAAGCCCAAGGACCACCAAAAGCTTACAAAAATAACAAGTAAATGACAGCACCATAGAACAAAAAATCCTCGCTTGACCTTCATTGTCAATTCACTCCCAAATCTCAGATACCTGTGTTTCTGAGCTCTGGACAAGTTTAGATTAGTTTTTGAAGTTTGTGGCAAGGTTTCTTCCTTGTTTAGCTGCTGCTGATGTTTTCTCGGGTTTGTTTTTAAAAGCATTCTGCTGTATTTCTGGTTTGTAAAGGCAAGTGCTTTTAAAGGCCTGGGTTCAGGCATTTCTGCTCTACTGGAAATTTAGCTTCAAGCTGTAACTTAGCTGATATATTGTACACTAAAATGTATTGAGCAGCTGTGTCTCTAGGGAAAATCTGGAAAAGGAAAAAGACCAATATTTTCTCCATTATAATACTAAAAATAATCCTCAGCTTGACAAGGCTATTCTTAATAAAATATTCCAAGTGGCAATTCAGAATCAGTGTGTTTATATATATATATCTCTGCTAAAGGAAAACATATGGATCCTTGAGGTTATTGGGACATATTAGTTTCACATATTGTTCAGGCTGACTTCCAGAATCTCAGAGGTGGCAGAGGGTTTCACGCAGCTTGTATGTGAGCATGTCATTCAGTGTAACTGGAAAAGAGTTTGGACACCTGAAGTTTTCAGGGACTGGTGCAGAACCTTGACCAGTCACTGGTCAGCTCAATCCCTAATCCTGTTTTTCTGGTGAATGGCATTGCACTTGGAGTTTAGTGGTGAACATCCTTGTACTTGCACTGGAGTGACAGGTGCCACTGACGGTGCTCCCAGAACTGGAAATGGAAATAAATC
Organism: Horornis vulcanius; assembly: GCA_013401035.1. Lineage (NCBI taxonomy): Eukaryota > Metazoa > Chordata > Aves > Passeriformes > Scotocercidae > Horornis > Horornis vulcanius. Next base: position 2,367 of record VZUA01082618.1, read on the forward strand.
TACTTATCCGAGAGTTGGTTTCTCTAGAGGGGATCAGTTGTGATGTTAGAATGGTAGACATTTCCATGGTATTTCAGGTTTTCTTTCGAGTGAAATGCATTCAATTGGAGCTCAATATGTGCAATACTTTCAGTCTTAGTGACAATTATCTCCCTATTGATAAACATGAAGAAACCAGTTAAAAGTTCAGTCATATAGAAGCAGAGGCCAGAAAAAAAGGGCAAGAAATTATGTAAAGGAAAACAGGATTAAAGATAGCATCTTCAGTTTCTTTCTTTTTTGTTTTTATTTTTGTTGTTTTTTATTTTTTTTGTTTTTGTGTTTGTTTGTTTGTTTTTGTTTGGTTTGGGTTTTTTTTGTATTTTGTTTTTGGGTTTTTTGTTTGTTTGTTTGTGTTTTTTGTTTTGTTTTGTTTTTTGTTTTTCGTATTTTGTTTTTATTCCATGTTTCCCCAGTAAAGCTTTAATAAAAGGGGTGTAATCAACAGAGACTGGTGCCATCCTGCTAAGACAGCTCAGGGGCTTTGTCTCAGTGTTTTGCCATGTTTCTGTCTACAGGCAGTTTGATAGGAAGTACTTTTGGCTACCTGAGACTTGTCATGCAGAAGTCCTTCCTTTGTTTACTTCACCAAGTATCTGTGCGTGTGCTGAGGGACTCCAGCATGAAACCTTTGAGTAAATAACAAATTGGTAAAAGTCCAGCTTTAATTAAAAGGTACCCAGCCTTTCCAAGGAACTATTTTCTTTGCAGCACTGTTAATTAATCCATTATGTGGCAACATAAAACTAAAATAGTGTGCTCAGTGCTCTCAAATGCCTCTTTAGAATGACTACATCTTTGCAGAATCCTTGTGAAGTAGGTATTACACACACAGCAGCTTATGTTTGGGCAGTCTGTGGCAAAAGAATGAAATGGACTTCAAAGCAGACAGCTGTAGAGTAGTTAATGACATGCACCCTTCTGGAGGAGACAATAAAGTTGTAGCTGTGGATAACCTTCCAGCTTTCTTTGGAGATGGAGTTACTCAGGAAAGAGATCATACATAAAACATGTTTTAGCTTTCTCCCTCCTTAAGAATCTCAATCCTGAAAAGAGTTGAACACAACCTGGACTGTCAGCATCAAACTAACTCACAAAATAACAGCAACAGGTGACAGCAGCACCAGTGCAGTGACCATCCCTCTGTCCTGGGCACTAGTAGGGCACCTTAAGTACTGTGTCTGGTTTTGGGCCCCTCGTGACAAGCTAGACATGGAGGGCTGGAGTGTGTCTAGAGAGGGGCAGCAGAGCAGGGGAAGGGTCTGGAGCACGTCTGTTACTGGTTTTAAGTCTGATAAGGAACAGCTGAAAGTGCTGAGGTTGCTTAATCTGGAGGAGGGTCAGGTGTGAGGTTCTTGCTTTCTACAATTCCTTGACAGGAAGATGGAGCCAGGTGGGGGTTGTGCCCTTCTCCCATGGAGCCAGCAACAGGACAAAAAAGAAATGGCCTCATGCTGTGGCAGGGCAAGTTTTGATTGGGTATTAGGAGAAAATTCTTCATTGAAAGGGTGGGCAGGCATTGGAATAGGCTGTCCATGGAAATGGTGGAATCACGATCCCTGGAAGTGTTCAAAAAGGCATGTGGATGTGGCACTTGGGGTTTAGTGGTGAACAGAGTGGTGCTGGGATAATGTTTAGACTTGATGGTCTTAGAGATCTTTTCCAATCTTGATTCTGTGAGTCTANATCTTGATTCTGTGAGTCTACAATAAATATGTTAAGAAATTGTTCTTTATAGGGGAAACTGTTCAGCATTGTGCTGTGTATTTTTTAAACACTTACGCACTCTGGCAAGGCTGACCATCAGAGCCTGCCACTGTCACCAAAAAGAGCAGAACAAGGGTGGTGGTAGCTGTTGAATCCTCCCTATTTTGGAGAACTGTGCCAAGCAGGAAAGGAAATCAAGGTCCGTAATTAGTTTTGTCTCATTTGGAAAGAATTGGTGTACCATATGGAATATGGGATCTGTAAAATCAGTGAATAGAAAGTGTAATTCCTTTATGTGTTACAACGCTTTTTTAATGAACTGTTTCTTGCTAGTTACTGTTTTTTATTTCTAGGAGAGAAAATAACCAACAAACCCTTTAATTTTAATTTCCTTTGGTTGGCTATAGAGCACCTGAACTTCTTCTCCGTTAATACGCTACCTTTCAGAGTCTTTACTTGCTCCATCGGTTAACAGCTTCTTGACTTGTATTTTGCCATTGCATCCCAGGGCTTTTTCAGAAGGAGTCAGCAGAGCAATGCCACGTACTCGTGTCCTCGGCAGAAGAACTGTCTGATCGACCGGACCAGTCGGAACCGCTGCCAACACTGTCGCTTACAGAAATGCCTTGCTGTGGGGATGTCTCGGGATGGTAAGCACCGCTAGCTCGGGGCCTAGCTGCAAAAAACTAACCTAAGGTATCGTGGGATGTATGGTCAACCAAAAAACATAGCATTTATCTGCTAATTGTGCATTGGGCAGATAGTTGAGATCATCTGGTGAGTTTTAGATGTTGCTATGTATTTTTCTGTTACATGTTTTCAGATTCTGCTATATACACGTATATAAATCAGGGCATGTGCAAAGTTCTTGGATTCATTTTTTTTCCTACATACCTATTATAGTTCCCAGTTAAGAGCTTTGTCTCTGGTAATTTCTTGAAGATGGCAGTATTCTAGTCTCATGTTAATACTTCCTTTATATATTCATTCCAGCTTAAGTGACGTCCTGTAGTTGCAAGTAGCACTGCCTGGTGCATGGGTACAGATCAGAACTGCTTAGCAGTATCAACAGAAGTTAAATATGTGTATAATGAATAATGGAAAAAATGCAGAGAAAAAATAATGCAGTGTTTTTTCAAAGATAGAATTCTGAAGAAAAGATGTTCCAGTGCTGTTAATATTAAGCTCAAAATTGCAGCTCGAGTAGTGACGAAAGCCCGCCTCTGCCAAACAGTTGCTTATGTAATTCAGTCAGAACTGGCTTTGCAGCTGAGGCTTGCATGCCTCCCCCACAGATGGAATGGAGCTGCCGCCGCTTACCCATTTGAAGATCTGACTCAGTCTTTTCCCCTGCCACAGTGACAGCAGCGCTGCATGTTCTACAAATACATAGACATTACTCTAGGTACATGAGGCCCGATCAAGAAGATTGTTTCCAGATTATATTTACTTCTTGAATTACATTGTTTTTGGTTTTTTTTATTGGCCATGAGACTAAAAACCTGAAACTGTTGATCATGTAATGACTAGTTCCTCCAATGTGTTTGCTTTCCTGTAGAAAAGCAGAAGGCAGTAGTTGCCTTTCTAAAGGATTAAGCTTTTATAGTTGATACAGGTCCTTGAAATCCCATGCTGCATCCTTGGGACTTCCCTGGATGCTGCAAATCAGTGCTGCTGGCTTACAGCTAATGCTCCTCAAAGTCATAGTATTGTTGTGGAGCTACACACGTGTACTTCAGCGCACACACACACACAGGTTTAACAATTACTCATCTACTAAAAATTTTTGCTTGTCACAGAGGTGCTGAAGGTTTGGTGGTTCTTCCCACGTGCCTTGGTCCCAGTCTCAGTAAAGCTTGCTGTTGATACCCTGAGATAGACCCCACATGTTGGCACCACACTCTAGGTTCACTCCACAGCATGAATGTACAGCTGGTTGGAACTGGACAGTTTTCTCAGGCCAGTGTGTTCTGGTTTAGCTTCTACTTTTCTAGGTGGGGTTGGAATGCTGAAGAGATGCATCCGTCAGCCTCAACAGATAGGCAAGAGAAAGTCTTTCCAGTATGGAAGTGGAAAGTTAATGAATTAAGATAAACCAGTGACTTCTAATGGTCCATTTCACTGGCATGTCAACACAGTCTTTTAAAGAGCAGGTGCTGCAGCTGTGTACCTGTAACTGAGAAGTGGTTCTTAGGTCTGCCCATCCTTCAGATTTGGGGTTTGTGCTGTATCCTTCCATGAAGTGTTTAAAGGCTCACAATTAAAAGGCAGTGGTGGATGTGTAGAGATGTAATCTCTTGTGTGTCTGTATTTCAGCTGTAAAGTTTGGTCGAATGTCAAAAAAGCAGAGGGACAGCCTGTACGCCGAGGTGCAGAAACACCGAATGCAGCAGCAGCAGCGGGATCACCAGCAGCAGCCAGGAGAGGCAGAACCGCTCACACCAACATACAATATCACCACCAATGGGTTAACAGAGCTACATGACGACCTCAGTAATTACATTGATGGGCATACCCCTGAAGGTAGCAAAGCAGACTCTGCAGTTAGCAGCTTCTACTTAGACATACAGCCTTCTCCAGATCAGTCGGGTCTTGATATTAATGGAATCAAACCAGAACCAATATGTGACTACACACCAGCATCGGGCTTCTTCCCTTATTGTTCTTTTACAAATGGGGAGACCTCTCCAACTGTGTCCATGGCAGAATTAGGTAATGAGAGAGAAAAGCTTCCATTGTAATTGTCTTAACAGTACCCTTTGGATTAAAGTGACACATGTAGCCAGGTGATAGTGAGAATGCTGCTTCAGTAGAGCTGTGGGCATGTACGGGCATTCTTGTGTGAAGTGCACAGTAAATACCCTGATCTGGGGGCACGCGGGGAGCTCCTCACTGCTCTAGACTAAAGCTCCCGGGGGACTGTGGTTGATCAGCTCTACCAGTGTTGCTTTTGCTTTCAGTCCTTGCAATAGAACCCTTGGAATACTGATTAAGAAGCTAATTTTTAGTGCTGAGAAAATAGGGCACTTCTTTATTTGCAGATTATTTTTGTAACAATTCATCTCATTTTTCATTACCTCAATACTGTTATCCTGACAAAAAGTGATGAGGCTGATTTTCTTCTGCTCTTTACCTGAGGAGAGTACCAGGCTAAGCTGAGGGCAGTTCTTGGCACTTGTTGAGGAGGATCTGGCCCCAGATACTGAAGGACATTTTTGGATGTAGCAAGTTCTGATAATTTCTATAAGAGCCCTATAACAACCACAATAATTAGCATATTTTTACTTTAAACTCTTCTCTTAATGGTTATACTAGTGCTGAATTCCACAAGTATGACTTGTCAACAGCTGAGACTGGAGTTAGAGTGTGCTGTGTGAACTGGTTATAAACAAAGTGGAACGGGACATCAAAGAAGTGGTTTCATGATTCCATTACTTATGTAAGCGGCCAGGCATTTAAAACTGATTCTTAAAACTTGCTTAAGCAACGTTTTTCTAATTATTTTATTATGAAAACCTAAAAATAGTTCAAAAAATCAGGTATTCCACGTTAAAATTTTGTGTGGTTGATGTTCTTTTGAGAAGTTTTGCTGAGAGGAAGTCACAAGAAGCTTGCTTTTTAATGTCCTTATGTTGCAGAATGCTGTTCTCTACAATATAATTTGTCCTGACTGCCAAAATATTGTTCAGTTCAAATTTCATATAGGTAAAAAGGAAAAGAAAATGTCAGGACAACAGCAGTGCTGCCAGCTTTGTCTCAGTGAAACAATTGCTCATTTTCTCATGGAAGCTATTAAAAAGATCTACATTAAACCCACAGAGAAAAAAAAGAAAAAAAGAGGATTTTTCCTTTGTAGGCTGAGTGTTGAGTTTGTAACACTGGCCTAAACTAAGTTTGTCTTGTTGCTTACCTTTATTTACATAGTGCTTCGTTTAAACCCTGCACAGCATGATTTGGGTGCCCAGCATTAACATTACTGAACAATGTTTGAAGAATGTTTGTCTGCCAGACGAAGGTTTCAATTTAGAAGGGTGTGGCTGTTCAATGAAAGTATTTAGGTGTGTGCTGAAACGCAGTCCCAGAGTGAGGCGGAGGTTTGTGAATAACATGGGAATATTTCACCTCCTGTATCCTGCAAGGGCACAGGGATCATGCTGTCAGCTGCTGCTACCAAGGACAAGTGTTTTAACTACACACTTGAAAAAAAAAAACCAAAAAACAATTGCTCTGAAATACATCAAAGCTATGGTGACAAAGTATAAATTACATTGTGTTCTACCTTACTGATTGTTCAGGTAGCACATATAATCTGATTTTACTTCATCTGTACATTAAAGACTTTGCAGGTAATATCTTAATCAAACTACTGACAGACTGATGGCTCCAGCCATTCAGTTTGTGAAGAGTTGCTTTTGATCGTTACCAAACAAAGCCAGTTTCACAGAAGACCAGTACTGCAGTCCCTCAGAATACCTCCGTATTGTAGTGACCACCATTCCTGTTTGGTTTGAGCCTTCATTTTCAGTGGCCTAACAAGCAGAATTTTGTGAGGCAAGTCCCCAGGCCTCTACTTGTCACTTGCTGAAATAGGAGAATATGCCCACCTGAAGGGTCAGGGTAGGAAGGAGGAAGTTTAATAAAACTTCAATAAAACCTGGAACTCAGGTATCAAAATTCTATTCAGGCTTTTGAAGGTGCTCCTAAACGTTTATGGAGCCAAGTTTTATTAATAAATGTAAATATGCCTTATGGATCTTTTAATCAAGTATAGCAGGAGAAAATTATTTTATTTGGAATTAAAACATTGCATGGAAATTTTAAATCATGTGTAGTAAACTAGGTGACTACTCTAAAAATGAAGGAAAAAAAAACCTAGTGATTTTTTAGTGTGTTATCTTAATTATCTGGATTCTCCAATAGATGCATTTTCCTGATATTTTTTTAATGATATGAGAGAGTATGAAAAGAAAAAGTCAATTTTTCCCTCCGAGGCAGCCTCATGGGACGATAGTCCTGCTTGAGAGAACGCTAGATAGGTGGTAACTGTGTTTCTCTTCCGAAGTTGGCGCTGGCAGCTCTGCCTGGCTGGCAGTGCCGTTCTGTGCCGTCCCTGACGGCCCTCGCTCGAGGGGTCCATCGCCCCGCCTCTTCCCGTATTTTCCTGCGGCTGTACTCGGTGGCGCGTGTCCGAGCCGGGTGTCCGGTGTCGGCTGTGCCCGAGAGGTTCCGTGCCCCCCCTTGTCCCCGCTGCTCCCCGAACCTGGGGTCCGTGGCGCCCGGCGCTGCGCGCGCGCCCTCTGCCGGCGGCTGCGGGCACGGCCTCGTCCCCCGGCCGCGCGTTAAATGGCCGCCCTCCCGCAGGCACTGCCGGCGAGCTCACACCAAAGCGTTTTCTCGCTCAGCTCAGCCTCTCCCCTCCCCCTGGTGCAACTGAAATATACGAGCTTTTCTCGTGTCTGAAGGTATAGCTTTGCATTTCTAACGCGTGTCGCTTTCTGCTCTTTCTTTTAGAACATCTTGCACAGAATATTTCCAAGTCACACATGGAAACTTGCCAGTACTTGAGAGAGGAGTTACAGCAGATAACATGGCAAACTTTTCTGCAGGAAGAAATTGAGAACTATCAGAACAAGGTATAAAAGCATGCCAAGTTACGGCATGGTTTCTTTAAAGCATGGTATTTCCATAACACACTGCAAAATTCTCTTTTTCACTGCTTTCTCCTTACTATCAGGAATGTATATTTCTGTGTGTTTTAAAGAAATAATACACTAGAATCAAAAGCAGCAAGATGGTCAGGATATCCTTTGCATTTGTGATTTTTTCAGGTATAGGAAAAGGCATTCTCCTAAAAGCTGTTTCTGATGAAGAAGGATAGGAAATAATAGATTTTTTCCAATCCTAATTGGCATGTTATTTTCTCCTCTTAATTTTAATGTCCTGGATCAACAACAACAAAAGCCAAAGCCACCGAGTTTGCGATGTTACATGCTGCGTTTCGGTTTGAGTTTATAAACACAGAGCTCCATCAGATTTCCAGCCTTCAGGGTTCACTGTAACCCTGATTCATGCTCCTGTTGTCCCTCAGTGTTTGGGTTTTACCTGTGGAGTAGCAGCACAGTGCTGCCATGCCACCAGGGTATTGTAAGATCTAATCAATGTTATTTCCAACATGCCTTCCATCCACAAGCTACTACCAATTGGCTACTTTTGGAAAATGGCCTTGGGAAAGCACTGCTGAAGCACACTTCTTTGAACATATTTTTCATTTCTGCAGAACATTATTTAACCTTTAGGAGTATAGTTTTTTCTACTTTAGGTGATTTCATTTTGCATTATTATCAACACTGGAAAAACTCACTACTTGCATGCCTTCTTTATGTTGTTATCAAGATGCTTTTCATATATGATACATATCTTCATATGTATCCTTCTGAAGATGAGCTAGGTTGATAATTTACACTCAGTACAAAATAGAGAAGCTGATAGGAATAATATGATCATGCCTTGCTGGTGTGATTTGGCATTTTATTTTCATGCAGTGAAAAAAAATCCCACTGAAATGACCAAAATCATTATGCTTTGACATTTTTTGGCTTATGAAATAAAAGTACTCCAAGCTGGATCTCTTCCGACATGGCTGAAGAAGTCTTCCATGGTTGCATTGTCACTCATCCACACGAGGCTCTGGTTTTGAGGTCAATTCCCCTTGTGCTATAAGCAGACTATAGCCAGGAGTGTTGGAGAGAACTCACTCCATTTTGTTGTTTGTTGGTTTTTTCCTAGCTCAGTTTTGCTTTCTGACAATGAGCTTTCCAAAGCTTGGTTAGTAATTTTTGAATTTCTCTTCTCTCTCAAACAGCAAAGGGAGGTAATGTGGCAGTTATGCGCAGTCAAAATAACAGAAGCTATACAGTATGTAGTGGAATTTGCCAAACGCATTGATGGCTTTATGGAACTGTGTCAAAATGATCAAATTGTGCTTTTAAAAGCAGGTATGTGGGTCAGTTTTAAGGTCTGCTTCTATTAGTTTTGCCTGAGGAAGGTGTTACATGTTACATACAGTGGTTGTATACACATATATTCGTATGCAGTACAACGATCATTTAAAATTAAATAAAGGAAAACCTTGCAAATTGTCTGTCTTTGAAGTAACATCATCTTAGTTATTGTGGGGAGATGGAGTTCAAATCTATCTATTAAATTTTCATTATGGGCAAAGGGAGTGTGTTAAGATGTAAAAATTGGATTTTTTTTTCTGATTACTAATAGTGGATATTTCAGGGTAAAAATCCAGATTGTTCTATGCAAGATGTTGTAGAAGTAATTCAGGTTACAAATACTGGACCAAATTGTTAAGGCTTGGTGAACATAAATTTAAATGAGCTGCTTTGGCTTCAGAGACTTCATTACTCTAAAAAAAAATTAGAATTTATTAGCATTAACTAAGTTGCTTTAGCAAAAACTTCTAAAGGGGTTTATGGGAATTCTTTTAATTCTAGCAGCAAACCAAACTATGCTCTGTTACACCACAGCAACTTACTACTCTACTAAACTGATAATGAATGCAGAGCATTATTATTAAAATCTCACTTGCTCTTTGCAACTGAAGTCTCTCCTTCCATAGTCAAACATACATTGTTTCTGTTTTAGGGTCTTTAGAGGTTGTGTTCATCAGAATGTGCCGTGCCTTTGACTCCCAGAACAACACAGTCTACTTTGATGGCAAGTATGCTAGCCCAGAGGTTTTCAAGTCCTTAGGTAAGGAAATGTGAAGTTTTGTGTCTTAAAAACAAAACAAAAACAACAACAAAACAGAATAAAAAATAATAAGGTGGAAAAGCAAGGGAAAACAGCTGCTTTGTAAAATCAATCCATAGTATTCAAGTAAAAGAGTTCTGGAGCTCAAACTGCTGTTTTGTAAGCTGTCATGCTGGCTGTGTTTGAGGCCAAGCTGATTTCAGGAGGTAAAACAGCTTAACTCTGTGCAGTAGAGGACTGTTGGTGCTGAAGTTCAGCATTTTGATTAGGGCAGAGCAGCTTGGACTCACTTGTTGAGAAGACAAGCCCAGATTTCATATCTAATGTAACATTTCATATATCCTGTCAGAAAAGGCAGCAGATTTTAAGCTAATTTGGAATATACTGATGTTACTGCTT